>WOUH02000014.1:11832693-11849610 GCA_009936405.2 Stevia rebaudiana
CACCAGCGTAAGCTGATCTTTTCCAAATATATGTAATCTCAGGTATTTGGATTCTAGCCAGGGTATTGGCTATCTATGTAGGCACTTGTGCGATAGTGCTACACACTCAAGGACGCTTCCACTACACTACGAGAATACACATACACTGTAAGTCGTGTATTCTTAGCTTTACTAATAATCAATGGGCAAGATCCTGCATTCCTGGCAGTATAAAGTAACAGACCCGCTCACGAACCGGTCGGAGGCCGGGGGCCGGGGAGCGGGGTGTTACAAAACTAGTCGATCTCTTCACATATAATTTTCAACTCATACCATTTACCTACGTGTGGTAACCATAGGGTTCGGTTAATTAAAAAGCGTTATTAAACTAGAACATGTTCAGTTAACATAGGGTTCGGTTAATTGAAAAGCATTATCTAACTATATGGATTGGTTGGTTAACCATGACTCAGTTAACCATTGATTAAGGATCAGTTATAATTAATTTCGGTTAATTATGCATTATGTCTTTTTGTAACTTTTTTTTTTTTGGCTTAAAGTATGATGATTAATAAGATGAATGAATGAGTGATTACATTCCTAAGTAAAAGTATTGTGCAACTAATATTCTTTCTAAATTAAAATGTTAGATTGAATCGTAGTGATATTGGATAGATATTTTGTTTACAAAAACTCTGTTTTAATTTATGTTCGTACTTTTCTTGCTTAACTGTTTCTTCGATCTAGGTATGTATGACACTAACGTGATTGTGGGTCTAATGTTTTTCGCTGTTTAGAAGATATTTTGCAATGCAGTCCATTGGTGAAGGGACCTAATAACCAAATATATTTATGTTGTTTTATTGTTATGATCTCAGTTTATTAGACAATTGTTCTCTTGTTATTCTCTGCGAACATAAAATTCATTGTTGTGTGGATTCTAGTAAGTGAAATTAGCTTCCTTTGCCTCATGTTACCACCACTTTTACAACAAAACAAACAAATATTAAATACAAACTATTAAACTATGTTCAGTTTGGTTAAAATCGATTAATGACTTGACTTAACAATAACCGTAACTGAATGGATCGGTTAAATACGTGGCTTACTAACCATCGGTTAAAGTCGATTTCAGTTAAAATTGATTATGATTCAGTTCAATTATATGTTATTTTTCTAGTTAAACAACGCTCATTTGTACAAGAAAATTAAATTTTAGAAGGCAATACCTCTCCCAATTAGGGGGGTGCTCATCGAGTCGGATTGCGAGTTATTCGGGTTATTCGAATCAGATTATTCAAATTAGAAAATTTTGAATTCGAATTCGAATCCGATCCGAATCTAAAATCGTATAATCCGATCTGAATTTATCCGAATAAACCGAAAAACCAAAAAATTTGTATCCGAACAACTCGAACAATCCGAATAAACCGGGTTTAATCGGTTTATTCGGATCGGAAAAAACAATTTCTACCAATTCGAAATCCGACTCGATTCGAATATGAAATCGTATTATCCGATCCGAGCAATCCGAATCTCATTTCGAATCGGTTTTTTCGGGTTTCAGATTCGATTCGAACATTGGATTTTTTTGAGTTTCGATTATTTTGAACACCCGTGTTCTAATACTGAATTGACACGTCTCGTCAAGTGATGGCCTTATTTTAATTATTTTATTCCATTTCCAAATTTTATCACATGGCTCAAAATTTAGTACAATTATTTTTTGTTGTGGACTCCACTTGCTTTTGTTTGATTTCATGTCTGCTATCTTCCCAATCTCCCAACTACCCACCTTTCTCACCAGACTTCCACTAAAAAATTCTCAAGTATCTTTCGTATTCCTTTTGAAATCTTGAATCAACAAAAGTTCAGAAGGTACTCCTTCACTAATTCAATGTATTGTGCTGCTGTTTCCAATTTATTAAACTATGAATTTTTTTTTGAAACTTCAATTTTTTCAAAGGGTTTCGAGTTCTTTGTCGTATGAATCAATAACTTTCCAAGTAATGAGTTGTTTTGCTACTTTTGGCAGAAATTGAACTGGGTATTGTCGTTTTGAGCTTTAAAGCTTAAAGCTCAAATCTAGGGCAAAAATGGCGGTTGCTGGTGCATTCAGTTATGGAATTGGTGGCGTTATAAGTGAAAGAAAGAAAATCAGAAGGCATTTAGTTACCCAATTACCTCTACAAAAGATTGGTGTAAATCGAATTGAAATTAAAAACAGGCGATTGAGATTCAATAATGTAATTAGGGGTTGTGGGTTGATTAGTAATCAAGAGGCTTTGGATTCTGATTTGGGTGCTTCCGATTTGGTAGAAAAGTTAGTTGAAACACGAGATAAGCTCATAAATAGTTCGATTGATGAACAAATGTAAGAACTTTCACTCATTGATCATCTCTATAGATACCATTTAATATTATATTAGTGATATATGAAATGTGTTGTCTTGATTTCTGTTTGTTTTTGGTTAGTGAATCATTGGAAATTTCAAAAGATGTTATACCGAGCGTGCAAACCGAACTTGTATTGCTCGCATTGCCGGCTATTGCAGGACAAGCTATTGAACCTTTGGCACAACTTATGGAAACCGCTTATATCGGTAGATTAGGTACGCCTAATTAATCCATAATTAGTAGTTTATTTGATTGTTTGTTTTAAATTTCTGTCACCGACAATTGTACTACTTGTAGGGATTAACCTGATCGAGTTAGTTTATTCTTTGAATGTTTAGATAAACAAGAGTCTGACTGTTTGAGTAGGTTAAGAGTATTGTTTTTTAGGCTATAATTATCTAGTATATATTTAATATATAATTCCAAGCATGCTTGGATAGTTGCAATGTTGGATTATCTATAATGAGTTTGAGTTGGATTAATAATAAAGCTAGAGTACACAAATAGGGGTTATAAGTTATTATTATGTAAGAGTCAAGAATTATAATAAACAGAAAGAGTCGGTCTTTTGAGATCAAAGTTCGTGTTCTTGAGCTACACTACTAGCTTATTTGTGTCATCTGTTTAAACATGTATTATAATTATTATTATTCGCGTCTAGAATGAAGATAATTTTATCCATGTTTTGCTTCCGCTTCATAAAATTTAAATCGTAAACTCGGTTCCCATTTTAGGTGCTTTAGAATTGGCATCAGCCGGTGTGTCGATATCAATTTTCAATATTGTATCAAAGGTGTTCAACATTCCTCTTCTTAGTGTTGCAACTTCATTTGTGGCTGAAGACATAGCTAACTATTCACAAAGTGATTCCGATTCAGGTATACCTCTAACTTATACCAAAAATTGGATAAACAGATAAAAGTGACACGCGATCACTTTTATCTGTCTTTCCCAATCTTATAAAAAAATATACGAGCATATGACCGCACAAAACATACCAAACAAATTTAATAATCTTGTAGAAGAACGACGACAATTACCTTCAGTCTCCACCGCATTAGTTTTATCTATCGGAATCGGTATAATCGAGGCGACAGCATTGTACTTCGGAGCCGGAACTTTTCTCAATTTAATGGGAATATCATCGGTAAGCATCATACATTCATACCGAACCAAATTTTGTTCACGCGCTTGACACAAACACGATTCATCGAAAGTTAACAAAAGTAATCATTTCATACGTTAATCAGGCTTCTTCGATGCGTGTTCCCGCTCAACGGTTTCTTCAACTTCGAGCAATTGGTGCTCCTGCCGTTGTACTTTCATTGGCTATTCAAGGCATTTTTCGCGGGTTCAAAGATACAAAAACGCCTGTGTTTTGTTTAGGTAAGTGTTTGTTGAATCATTATGTCACACGTTAGTAAAGTTGTAGTCAAATATGTTTTAATACGTGTTTCGGATGTTTATAATGTTTGGATACGGTTATAACGAAATGTACAGGAGTTGGAAATTTGGCTGCGGTTTTCTTTTTTCCCATTCTCATGTACGTTTTTGGATTGGGTGTCACCGGTGCCGCCATTTCCACTGTTGCATCACAGTAAGCACCTATAAATTACAAAATTATAAAAAAAATATAAATTAAGTCATTAACATTTGTGATGTTTATACAAATGATTCAGATATATTGTGACATTTGCAATGATATGGTACTTGAATAAGAAGACCGTATTAAAACTACCGCAAATGAAGGATTTACATTTTGGGGGTTATCTAAAATCCGGTACGCGTTTCTTGATCATAATATCTGTTTCCTATTCCAAATAGTAAAAAATGTTTAAACTATTTAACATTTTGACCTGTTACGGTTTATATTCAGGCGGGTTTTTACTAGGAAGAACACTAGCTGCGGTTGCAACCGTAACATTGAGTACATCAATGGCTGCACGACAAGGACCAATCTCCATGGCTGCACATCAAATATGTTTGCAAGTTTGGTTATCTTCGTCTCTTCTTGCAGACGCGCAAGCATCCGCGGGTCAAGCTCTGATCGCGAGTTCTTTTTCAAAGCGCGATTTTAGTAGAGTTAAAGAGATCACATTCTATGCTTTAAAGGTTCTGATAAATTTCACTACTTTTGTTTTGAATTTGAAACATTACAATTTTTTACAAATTATTTATTTATTTATTATTATTATAATTATTATTGCAGACAGGATTAATAACCGGGGTTGGCTTAGCTGTCATATTGGGTTTAGGTTTTGGTACTTTAGCTACGTTGTTCACAAATGATGCACAAGTTCTAACCATTGTTAGATCTGGTGTACTGGTATGTAACGGATACTAATACAATTTATTGAACATGTTGACTCGCGATATATCTATGAAATCTCTAACGGGTCAATGGATATTTTTAAACAGTTTGTCAGTGCAAGTCAACCGGTTACGGCTCTTGCTTATATATATGACGGTCTTCATTACGGAGTTTCGGATTTTTCATTTGCAGCAATCTCAATGGTTAAGAGACCTTTAATATTTAGTCAATTAAAATTAATTTTGTTAATACTACAACTAACTATTAATTAATAATATTTAGATGTTGGTGGGAGCAATGTCGTCTGTGTTTCTACTCTATGCTCCGTCGGTTATGGGCCTTGCGGGTGTTTGGGCCGGGTTAACATTGTTCATGGGACTGCGTGCTGTTGCAGGATATATAAGGTAAGCCCAAAATGATGTTTCTATCTGGCCCATTTAGATCTTATGGGCCTCGTATCCAATTTAAGCCCGTTCCAAGTTAAACCATTTTCATGCGTCGGGTTCGTGTCACATACGGTTCGTGTTTTACAGGTTAGCTCAGAAAAATGGCCCATGGTGGTTCTTGCAGGCGATCCCTGAACCCGAGGTTAGTTTACTTGATAAAAATTATATATTATGTGACTGTCGATAATTTACAACGTTGTTTCGGGTATGATCTGTTTGCAGATTCCTGTTTCACAAAAAACTTGATCGAGGTTTTGTTCAAGCTACATAAACTAGTGGTTGTATACCGAAAGCGTCGCATTTATATTAAGATGTGGCCTCAACAACAAACTGTCGCTTTCATGTTGTCGTGTGTGTCGCTAAAAGCCTCTTTAATAACGGTCATTTAGGATGCCAGTTTTGCTGATGTGGCAGCTTTATTTGAATTCTTCCTTAGATAGCTTATAAGGTGTGTACAGTCTTGTAATGTTTCTACATATTGACAATGTTATTATTATCTTGTTGTACCTACACAATTACTATTCAATCTTACTTATTAAAATGATTTCAATAAATGACATATGTTAGTTTTCTAGTACCCACTTATGATTTGTTTTTATTAAAAATGTCTAGTGCACCATTTACGGAAAAAGAACACCCTTGCTACAATGTTTAATAATATTCAGAAAAACAATTGTACATTTGATAAAAATATTGTTGCATGCAATTAACTCAAGATATGCTACCAAGAGCTTTAGCCTTCTCTCTGAGCAAAAACTTTTGCACCTTTCCTGTTGAGGTTCTTGGTAAGTCTTCAAAAACAATGGTTTTTGGCGCCATATAATGCGGCATACGGTCGCGACAATAGTCGATAATATCCTGACCCTGAACCCTAAACCCGTCTTTCAGTTTCACAAACGCACATGGTGTCTGACCCCAGTGGTTGTCAGGTCGTGCCACCACCGCCACCTCAAGAACCGCAGGGTGACTATAAATTACCGTTTCGACCTCGACCGTGCTTATATTTTCGCCTCCGGATATGATAATATCCTTCGACCGATCCTTAACTTCTATATACCCGTCCGGATGTTTAACCGCAATATCACCACTCCGAAACCACCCGCCTGAAAACGCGTCTTTGGTAGCTTTTGTATCCTTCAAGTACCCGCTCATAACCGTGTTCCCCCGAAACATAATCTCACCCATTGATTTCCCGTCACATTCGACACTCTGCATCGTGATCGGGTCTTTCACGTCAACCGCTTCCAACCCGAGATGCCTCACTCCTTGTCGGGTTTTGAGCTTTAACCGTTCATCAACCGGTAACGAATCCCATTCGGGCTTCCATGAACACCAAGTCCCCGGACCGTACGTCTCCGTGAGACCATACAAATGCGACACACCGAACCCCAACTCCTCCATCTTGGAAAGGATCAACGGTGGCGGCGGTGCACCACCCGTCATGATCTCCACCCTATACGGTAGCGGTTTCCGATCAGTTACCGGTGAGTTCACAATCATATTCAAGACCGTTGGAGCACCTCCCATATGAGTCACCTTATGAAGAATAATGTTGTCAAATATCTCTTTAGGATCACATCTCCGGATGCAAACATTAGCACCACCGATCGCCGCCAGTCCCCACGCGACACACCACCCGTTACAATGAAACATTGGTACCGACCAGAGGTAACTCGGTGGCGACATTGTCCCCATTCCGTGCATGAAAATGGTCGCGATCGAGTTCAAATACGCGCCACGGTGGCTATAAACCACCCCTTTTGGCCTCGATGTCGTGCCGGAAGTGTAGTTTAAACTAATCGGGTCACATTCGTCGGTGGGTCGGATTACATTGAACCCGGTAACTCCACCGTCAATGAGGCTTTCGTATTGGTGGCCGTTGGTGGTGGTTTTTGGATCAGATTCGTCGGTGATGGTGACAATGAGAGGGGGTTTTGTGTGTATGATGTTAGTTGCAGTTAAAGCAATGTCGAGAAATTGGTGATCAACGAAGAGGATTTTGGTTTCGGAGTGAGTTAGAAGTGTGGCGATCATGTTGGAATCGTGACGGGTGTTGAGAGTGCAGAGGACGGCTCCGGCCATCGGAACGGCGAAATGGAGTTCCTGCATCGCCGGAATGTTTGGTGCTAGAGTCGCTACCTGCGTCATTAATATTCATTTTGCTAAACAATATTATTTTATTTGAAACAATATAAAAAAATAGAATAGTTTTAGCAATTCAATAATTTTTAGGAATTAAAAAATGGAACAGATCGTGACAAATGTCCTTTGATAATATTTCTTTTAGTACTGGTTAATATAATTCTTTTCTGAACGCCGGAAATAATTTTATTAATTGAAAACATAAGCTAGCAAAATGCTAGGACATGTAAACATCCAAGAATAAACTAGTAAGCTTTTTTTTAATGAAATAATCTTTCAACAAAAAAGTTATATAATAAAGTTATAAAACTTGTAATTATAATATATTAAAATGTCACCAACTACTTTTTGTAAAAACACATGTAATCACTTAACTTTTGAGTTATGCAAAATAAGAAGATATTACTTGGTTATTTGAAATTTATAGAATGTCACTATTATATATTTATCAATTATGTTAATTACTCTTATGTGCATTTATATATAAACATGTTAATATGTATATAATTAAAGGATTATATTATAGGATATTAACATTAGGTTAAGCAATAAATAAGAAAGTATGTTATTACAATATTATTTATAAATTTATAATATATTTAGCCTATCTTGTTATTATACTATATATTCAACCAATTATTCAAAATGATAATAATAAAATAACTAGTTGATAGGCTGTTAGTCAAACGTAAGCACTATGAGACGTGTTATAGATCGAACCACGAAAAAATAAAATGATACCAGCCTAGTGAATTTGAGTCTCACAAAAAAGCAATCAAGGGTTTTTTTCAGTTACGGTTTTATCCTGGAAAATAAGGGCTTGGTTATACCTGATTCTTTAGTTGTAGGTGAATCGTTTGTCAAAATGAGTCAGATGATTTAGTTTTAGCGTGAATAAAAAATCCAAATAATAAGTTAAAAAAACTTTCTATTTTTTCTAAAATGAGATTTTTTCCGTCTCATGGGTTGAAAACGTGGAATCTTACTTTATATACTACTCTGACTTGTGGATAGAATCCGGTAAAAATAACTAAACATTATCAAAACAAGTTTATCGACCATAGAAAATATTTATTAAATAACAAAATTTACATTTATATTTATTAAAATAACAGTTTTTTTTTTTTTTTTTCATTTTTCATTTGCCAATTTAAAAATAATTAACACGAGAATTAAAATGATTCAGGGTTCTGTTAATCTATGAATGATGCCCGGTATCTGCTCTAAAAGTTATCTGAATCTTTATCAAACAATTACATCATCCTAACATCTGTTAGCAAAAAGCTACAAATTAGCTTCCATAAACAACAAATTCCAGAAACTATCAAAGAAGAAAACGTACAACATCACCTCGAGAAATCCCCAATTGAGATAAAGCAGATGCCAGCTTCACACACCTACTATGTGTTTCTTCCCATGTATACTTAACCGATCCGTAAATCACAGAGGTCCGATCTCTGTAAACATCTGCAGCTCGCTCCAGAAAGCTGATCGGAGAAAGAGGAACATAGTTCGCCGAGCATCGTACCAGTCCTTCCACCGATCGCCATGATTCCCGGTGCAAATCATCGGTAGGTTCCGGTAATTCCGACACTTGAGAGTATTGACGCAAGCGACGATGATGAAGATGAGTTCGATTTGTTTGAAAATGAGTAGCGGTTGCAGTACGGAGGAGCCATGGTTTTGAGTTCTTGAAGATTGTGTTCATGGTGATGAACAATTGTAGGGACAGAGATGTGTTTAAATGCGAGAGATTGATGTTGAAAATAAGGTAAGTTCGATTTATAGACCAACTGATTATTTTATGTTCCATTTATAAAATTTACATTTTGAAGAAAATGAAACATGTGTTGAACCGGTCTGAATTCTGAAGTCATATAGAAAAGATTATAACCTATAAAATCATATTTTTCTATAAATTTATTTATTTAAGTTACTATGAAACAGGTTATTTTTTTGGTTTTATAAAATAGAAAGAAAAAAGGTTTTTAAGAATATAAACTTAGCGGAGGTTCATTCGAAAATCACTTTCTCGTGCGATTATCAAAAAACACAACTTAGTAAAACTTTAAACATTTATCATTTTTTCATACGTTATTATTTTTTAAGATAAATTGCACCATTTAATCACAAATTTTCTCCTTTTTCAAACGGATATAATGAAGTCATATTGAAAGTTGGGGTCATAAAACTTTAATAATACATGTAAGCTAACAAATTATAATTCTTTAAATTTATATTTGCGTTTTATAAGATATTTATTTATTTTTTCTTTATTTTCTTCATCTTCTCATGTATACAACATATATATAGTATGACAATTTGAAGTCATATCTATGTATATTACAAGTTTTCACTCGAAAAAAAAAAGAATTAATAAAATTATACTACAAGGATGTTCATGCGCCCATTTTATACATAGGCCTTTTTTCAGGTGGACTGTCTTGATTGTAGGCTCACCATTACTGGGATAAAGCCCATTCACTGTGGTTACCATCAATAACATCAGATTAATAAATTAATGACAATAAATCTTTTGCAATAAATTGATTACAACATTTGAACAAAGAAATTAAGATAATAAAAACATTTGTACAAAGAAATTAAGATAATAAAAGGTAAAAGAAGTCCACGTAACATGACGAATTTGGTTAATGTCCTACTTTAATAATGTGTGCGTAAATCTTTACAAAAGTAAAATTAGATGATATGTAAAATAAGGTATTGCTCTTAAAAAAATATAAGTAAAATATGTAAGGGTATACCAAAACTTGTTTAGTATAATGTGCGAAACTAATTATTAGGGAATATAAGCGCATAAACACTTACTAAATTCTTATGTGAATGCTTTATAGATTTTTTTAACATTTGAAACTATCTTAATGCCCAAGTATGGTCGGGTTCAAATAATAAGGACTCTTATGATAGGAAAGATATGAAGGGCTATGATAACGACACATGTCATAAGAGAATTTTTAAAAGAGGGGTACAGTGGTAATTGTGCCCAGCGTGACAAAAAATATACATATATATATATATATATATATATATCTATAAATTTTTAAAAAATATTAAAAAGAAAGTGAACTGAACCGATATGCATCATTGTGTTTTTGATATACATCATTGTGTTTTTTATATGCATCATTGTGTTTTACGATTGTCATTGTGTTATACGATTGTGACGATATTACCCTTAACATCTTTTCAAAGTTATGAATAATTACAAAAATGTCACTGCGTTTTTTCTGGCCGTTGATCAAAAAAAATCTAATGAATGGGATAGCTCCTTACCCTTCCTACCCTAACAATCCTCCTTACTACCCTACCCAAGTAAACCTTCCTAAAACGGGATGTTAAACGTCCATACGAAATTTGACGATCAAAACCTAACTCACTCAATAACACCATTAAAGAAAAAATTCACTTATGTGAGAAACTTCCTCTGGCCGGCTAACCTACCCTGAAACCCACTATGGTCGAAATGAGACTTGAACTCAATACCCCTATATTTTAATAAACACATCAACCATTTAGATCGAAATCATTATTTATGACTTATTCTTGAATGTTATTTAAATATTAAATACAAAACAGTTAAAACTATACTTTTCAAAACTCAAATGTTGAATTTTGAACTACCTAAATAGCAAATTATATGATACGTCTGAGGCAAAGGCAAAGGCAAAGGGAGTGATAAATCATACAATTACACAATAGATATTAAAGATGATATTGGTGATCGACTGCACAGAAATAATTGAGTATGAGTCCTAAAAGGAGCAAAATTACTATGGTAAAAAAATTGCAAGCTCTAGGTGTGAATCTTAAACACGAACGAAATCCGACATGAATAACATAAAGTTCACTTGTCTAAAATCTAAACGGGTTCGTGCACGCTACAAATTTCTTTTTCTGATTCGCGTAAAATCTCACGTTCAACACTCACACAGTGACACACACTTGTAGACACGACGTCTTTGATACCCTAATTAAAAAAAAAATTGTTATTAAGAAATATATGTAACTAATAAATATTTATATCTACTTTTGTTGAGTGTCCTAACAAAAACTATGTAGAAGGAAACCTAGAAAAGGAATTATACCATGCTTGGTCAATTTTGCAAAGTATTCTCTTTGCAACATCCATCACCAATAAGCAACCCAAATTATGCTTTTCCATACAAATTAAATACTATGAATCCAAATCAAAATATTAAAATTACTAAAATCAAACACAATTATCATATCTTCATCATATTACACATCACCTCCCAATCTTCCTCTTCTATCATTACAATGTCACTTTTCACTTTTCAGATTAATCCAAAACTCAAACTTCATAACCACCATGAAAAACCACCATTGAAGAAGCTCCATTCAAGATTCACAATAACAAATTTTCAAAAACCCGAACGCCAATTTTCACCGTTTTTACCAGCGAACCAGGTCGGTTTTTATGTGCAGCATAACCATTATGATGATCATTATTATTATTATTATTGTCTAAAATTTAGTTTAAAAAAAAGGTGAATTCTCAGAGTGTTGCTGCGGTGGTGTTCGGAGACGCGTCACAACAGTCAAGATTGTATCCGTTGACCAAAAGAAGATCAGAAGGCGCGGTTCCAGTGGCGGGAAATTATAGGCTTATTGATGCGGTTATTAGTAATTGCATCAACAGTAATATAACAAAAGTATATGCACTTACACAGTTTAATTCAACTTCTTTAAACTCACATCTCTCAAGAGCATATTCTGGTGGATTATTAGCAAACCATGAATTTCTTGAGGTTATTGCAGCTTATCAGAGTCCAGAAGACACTAACTGGTTCCAGGTTTTTCAATAATCACATTTTAACTACATACATACTAAATGCAGCAAGATTGAAACATTAAATTTAAATAGAGGACCCGGAATACAATATAACCCTCGCGAAACGTATAAAACCAAGATAACACCTCAAGGTCGATCCAATTTTTATTGTTTATTTTTTAAATGTCATTAGTACAGACGTATAACATTTTCATCTTTTATGAGTTTGTAGAAATTCGCATGCTTTTGGAATCTTACACTGTTGTAACACGTGTTTACAGTGGTGTAAACATGTGTTACAGTGATGTAAGATCCAAACGAATACGAATTGCTTCAAGGTCATAAAAGACGAAAGTGTTATACATGTGTAATGATGACATTCAAAAAAATAAAAATTAATTATTAATCCCATACCCTACATATATATATATTTATCTTTTACACTTGAAAAGGCTATAAATTTGTTAAGGATAGACTAGTTTTAAAAAATTTGTTTTTTTTAATTTTTTATTTAGGGAACTGCAGATGCAATGAGAAGATGTTTATGGGTATTGGAACAACATCCAGCAGTTGAATTTCTGGTACTTCCAGGTCATCATCTTTACAAGATGGATTATCAGAAGCTTCTAGAAGCTCACAGGAACAATAAGGCGGATGTAACGGTTTCAGTTTTAGATAGTATGAGAGATTACAACACAGGTTTTGGTAGTTTTAATGTAGGTTCTGGAAATCGAGTTATCGGGTTCGAAAATGAACCGGATTTGATCCCAATTATGTCACTATCAGTTGAGTGGTATACATTAATTGTTATATTATTCGAAGTTAATTACACAGATGGTCCAGTAACACGTTTGGATACTAAGGTTTGTACTGTCAGTTTTGTAATGAGTTTGGGTATCAAGTCTAATATCCGTCAACATTTCCTTAAAACTAGCCTGAGATGACCAATATACCCTTTGACTTTAACTATTTAAAAAGTCAAAGGGTATTTTGGTCATTTCACACTAGTCCAAAAGGCAAAAACCTCAACTTGTTACTTTTCTTTGCTTTGTATCCAGACCTGTTACTCTAACTAGAACACAGAAACCATTTATGTAATTAACTCGATTATTCATAATTGAGTCTGACTTTTGAAGATTACATTAATCTCCTTTTTCAGGTTCAAAACTCAAAGTTAAATGACAGTTGTACTGAAAAATTATCTGGTATGGGGATTTATGTAATAAACAGACATGTTATGATAAAGCTTTTACAAGAATCTTTCCCAAAAGCGAATGATTTTAAGAATGAAGTAATACCAGGTGCAATATCCTTAGGATTGAAGGTCAGTATTTATTAATTTGATTCTACCATTTTAAATAACTAGACCAAAATATAATTAAATTAAATGAAATTTTATTTTTGATGAAATAATAGGTTCATGCTTATCAGTTTGATGGATACTGGGAAGACATGAGAAGTATTGAAGCATATTATAAAGCAAATATGGAAAGCATAAAGAAAACAAACATGAAATATAAGTCGGTAACTTTGAAAACCTTAAAAGAATTTATAACCTGAAACCTAGAGGTGGCAATTTTAACATGTTTACTTGTGATTGTGAACACATAATGTTTTATATATATAAGTTCAAACACGTAAAATATAGACAATTATTCTATCCAAAAGTTATGTTCCATGTTTATATTTTAAATTTCCCCAAAACTGTTGTCTACTTTCATATATGGATAAGTTACTAATTTTTCCATATTCCCTTTAAATTGCCTTATAATTATTCATTGCAAGTTTTACAAATCAATTGGTATCTTTAGTGCATTGAGGGTAAAATTAGTTTTTCTTAAGCTAAAATGAGCATTAATTGTACATATCTTGAATTATGTTTTTTTTTTTTCTGTGAAAATAATTTTCGAATGGAGGGAGTCGATTCCAGTAGACGGGTCAACAGGGTTGAAAACTTGAAATTCGTCTAAAGAGTATTTATAATGCATAAAGCCTCCTAAGTTATACTAAAGTCATATTATTCAAACACTTGGATTTTTCTAAACATATTATTATGTTAAGCACACTAAATATTCAAAAACAAAAAAAAAACAAAACAAAAATTAAAAATTGGACAATAAGTATTCACCGACACCTGGACTGTATAAAATAACCTTTTTTAAAATTTGAAAAATTATTGAATAAGCTCGACCCACACTTTTTGCCACCTCTACTAAGAGCTAAAACTAACTAAATCTTTACCTAAAGAAAAAATAATAATAAAAAAAAAACTAATTACATACTTCACCTTTTGTTTATAGCTTCCACGATAGAGATTTCCAACTGTACACCCTGCCTCGACATCTGCCTCCATCTTTAGTAACTGATGCTGCCATCACAGATAGCACCATTGGTGATGGTTGCATTTTAAATGTAACACATATTCATTAAATTAATATAAACTGCATAATATTTATAATTATATTCTTATTTACGCAATGTTTCTTGGTTCTATTAAAAGTAGAGATGTAGCATTAGAAGTTCAGTCATTGGTCCAAGAACTAGAGTTGGAGATGGAGCTGTTATAGAAGATTCAGTAATCATGGGATCTGATATCTATCAGGTAACATTTTAAAATATTAACAAACAATATTTTTATCTATAAAATAATATAAAAAAGATTTTATTGTTCTCATGCAACAGAGTGTACCTGAACAGAGTATTGGTGTTGGGGAAGGTTCTTTTATAAAAAAGGCGATAATAGACAAGAATGTAAAGATTGGCAAAAATGTTAAGGTATTGCTTTTTTAAATTTACAATTTGTATACATGATTGCATAATATCATGTTTACATAATAAAAAAAATTATCAAATATATCAGCACAAAATTTCATATTTACATGTCCCATTAAATACAATTTAATATATGACCATTATACCCTACTCTTGCTGCCAGCTGCTTATACTCCCAACTATCATATAACCTAATGCAAGTTTTAAGATAAGGGTATAACTGTCATAAATTCAAAACTGGTGTATCTGATATTATGATATTTTTTTTTGGTGGATATTATGTTATACCAAGTTTGAAGGAAATATAAATAAAAGTATAATTCATTTCTTTGTATATTGTTGAAAGGTTGGTTAGAAGATTAATTATATTCCTAACACAAAAAACATACATACTTTTATAGATCATAAACAGGGATAATGTGCTAGAAGCAAACAATGAAACTGATGGCTACATCATCACATCAGGGATAATTGTTGTTTTAAGAGGTGCGGTAATTCCGGATGAAAACATTTTATGAGATCAACCAAAAGAATTCGTTCATAGACGACTTCTTTATGGTAGTTGATATTGATCACCATCAAAAACGTACTTAATGATGCATACACGGCTGGAATTTGTTGAATAAAGGAGAATTTTGCTGAAATTTCAGAGATCTCTATAGCAATTGCTTTCGGATGCAGAAAAGTGTATAGAAAAGATTCTAAGGAACCAAATGTGAAAAGATTGAAGGAAAAGATTTGTAATTTTTACTAGAAATCAACCAAATTCGGTATTCGCTGTTTCACTAACCCTAGAAATTGGGGATTTGGTGGTGATATGTTACCTTCTATTGTTCATGCGAAGTGAAAACCAAAATCACTAAATCTGAAAAAAATTAAGGAATTTGAACAATCGCTCATATGAACTATAATGATAATTAACATCACAAACCACGAAATCGAGTCTACAAGATATATCAAAGTCTAATTCGATGTGTATCATGGCAAAACTAAATCAAAATCAGCAAACAGTTCGCAAATTAAAGTCGAAAGTGGATCGATTCATCAATGCAGATCAACATGTAGTGTTATTTAGAAATACCTGACGGACTAAAACACCATCACCCTTGTATGAACAAATCAATACAGGTATTATCTCCCGAGTGATATTTATCTTGCATATGCTACTTGTGTGGAATCGTTATCCGTAAGATGATTGCGAAAATCACCAACTTTTCTAATAAAACTCAAAAATCAACGAGAAATTAAAGATATCCAAGATGCATTTGATGTGCTAAAAAATAGCATATTATTATTAACAACTATGCATTGGAATAGAAAAAAGAATTTGAAACAGAATGTATATTTATTTTATTTTACGTTATATGATTATAAAGGATAAATGTCGCGTCATTTGCAAATAATTTGATGAAGACAACCCGGATCTAGTTGAACATGTGGAGATCATCGTGGAAGAGATACTAACAAACCGGAAAATGTTTTTCAATGAAGAGATACATACCAACTTTGAAGGTCGAACACACTTGAAGTAACCGTCAAGTGTAATTTTGTGTTTTATGTGTTCTTTTTAATTTTTAGGATTATTTTTATGTTTGTATCTTTTTTAATATTAATTTTTTAAAAACAATCAACAAAAACAACATTTCCTTGATAAATAATACCCCACACACCCTCAATTGTAGGGGTGAGCAAATCGCGGTCCTAACCCGTGAAACCGAACAGCAAAAACCGTGAAACCGAAAATGGATTATTCACAGGTCGGTTTTCGGTTTTAGAAATGATATATTTTCGGGTTTCGGTTCGGGTCGGGTAAAAACCGATTTTTATTAGGGTACCTGTGAAACCGTTAAACACTTGTAAAACCCATCAATGTTTATGGCCCACTGTCCTGCCCATGTTAAAACCCTCCTATGTAAATAATGTGAATACACGAATCAGATTCCACCCCCGAAAACTTGAAACTTTAATCTTCTGATCTTTGGTTACCCACCTTCGGAACTTCAATCGTTCATCAATAATAGTATAATCGATCATCATGGAAACAGGTTAGTTACTTA
>WOUH02000014.1:11849710-11863880 GCA_009936405.2 Stevia rebaudiana
ATGTACTCTACGGATAGAGGAATACATAGAGTTGAACATAGTAAAATAAGAAATTGAAAGATTTCGTTGAAATTGTTTGTTTGGAAATTTCCCAAAACGAAGAATTTTTTTTACTTTAAAACCAACTTTCATTATTTTGAAAACTTAAAAGACCTCCGCCATCTCAAGAGCGGAGGTGGTGGTAGGTGGTTTTCTCCTCCTCTTGAAACTGGGCACCTCCACTATCTCCACCCACAGAGCCTTTCAACCTCCGCTATTTCAAAGGACGGAACAGGGCACCTCCGCTATCTACAGCTGCGGAGCCTCTTCCACGTAGCAAAAAACCATCCAACTCAACGAGTGCTTCGTGCCATGTCAGCCACCTCCGCCATCTGAGATAGCGGAGCACCTAGAAACAAAAAGATGGTCAGATTCCACCTAGAAACCAAATCTCTAACATCAAACCACCTAAAACGAAAAAAAATTCTCCATTTGTACGATTTGCTTTCGATTTGATTGTTGTAAGATAGACGTGTATGCTTTCTTCGTTAGTGGTATGATACAAAAACTTGAATTTATTTAAGCCAAAACCACACTTGTTGATTTTGTCTTAAGGTTATTCTCATTTCAAGGTTTAAGAATTAGATGTAGATGATTCTCCATGAACAGATTAAAACTTCTTCGATGAAAGCGAATATAAATTTGTTTGTTGAAACGATTATTTGTTCAATTCACAAAAACCAAATGTTATGGTTCTACATCTTATTCAAAGAATGTAACACAAAATTGTTCACATTAAATTAGTAAGGTATGATTGTCATTTGTAACCCATTAATCAACATATTAATCAATAAAGGTATGATTGTCATTAGGGGTGAGCAAATCGCGGTCCTAACCCGCAAAACCCGTGAAACCGAACCGCAAAAACCGCGAAACCGAAAATGGATTATTCACGGGTCGGTTTTCGGTTTTAGAAATGATATATTTTTGGGTTTCGGTTCGGGTCGGGTAAAAACCGATTTTTATTAAGGTACCCGTGAAACCGTTAAACACTTGTAAAACCCATCAATGTTTATGGCCCACTGTCCAGCCCATGTAAAACCCTACTATGTAAATAATGTGAACACACGAATCAGATTCCACCCCCGAAAACTTCAAACTTGAAATATTTAATTCGATTTCAATTTCCAAATTTCTTACACACCATAAAGTAACCGACGGTTCGTTTAATATTAATTAATTATCCCTTTGGGATTTGGGAAACGATTAGAAAATAGTAGACTACTCTGTTCTTCTTCGTCTACTAATCTTCTGATCTTCGGTTACCCACCTTCGGAACTTCAATCGTTCATCAATAATAGTATAATCGATCATCATGGAAACAGGTTAGTTACTTAGGTGAAATCAAAATTCGGCCCAAAGTCCAAACAGAATCACGTGCAGACCAGTTTTCCATTGTGCAGCTCAATTTTCGGTTCCTCCAGAATAGAACCCGTGAAATCTGATTCGGTCTGGGACCGACCCGATATTTGGCGGTCCGGTTTTCGGTTTTGATTTTGATGCTTTTACGGTCCGGTCCGGTTCCTACCCGATTATCACCCCTACTCAATTGGGCATTACTCCACTAGGTGAGTGTGAGGTGACCACGACCTTAGCCTACGTAGCAAATACTTGACATCTTATCACACTCACTCACACTCACTTGGATACAACACATAACTTAATAAGAGAGTTACATAGCACGACTTACTAATATATTCCGTTGCATTGATATTATTTAATTATTTAAACCACCAGTTTTAGTTATACCACGACCTAAACCAACCCGACCCATATCGGGAGGGTTCACACTGTGACTATACCCAAGACGAAGTGATAGATTATGATGGGCAGTTTGCCTTTGTTGAAAGATTAAAAACCATCATAATTTTTTTTTGCATTAACAGCTTCTCGATACTTCAAAGTCTAACAAATAAATATTACAAGTGTCTTCGTTTATGGTGAGATGCAAGAGAGGTGTATGTATTCTAAAGGCTTTAAGAACGCACGTAATACTCAGTATGTGTATAGCATTGATAAAGCCCTCTGCAGCTTGAAACAAGTTCCTAAAGTTTGGTATGATATTTTATTAGAGTTCCCCATTTGCAATAACTATTACATTTTATTAGAGTTCCCCATTTGCAACAACTATTCTAAAGGAGCTACTAACAACAATATTCTTAACAATATAGGGGATATTTCAATTTGGCACATTTTATGTAGATGGTATACTTTTTTGATAGGCCAAATCTCAAATTTTGCAATGAGTTAGGATGATTTTGATCAAACCATGTATAGAGATTATGAAAGATCATGTTTAATGTGTATGTGTAAGGTACCATGAAAATCTTAAGAGTATCAAGTATGTACTTTGTTAAGAGGATTTTTAGGTACCTTAAACGCACACTAAATCGTGACGTTTGGTATCTTATGAATCCTCTTTGATCTAATTGGGTATAGTGGTTATGCGCCTGACGATTGATTAATACTCACCAAGATTTTTGTGTTTTATGTGTATAGATCATAATACCATTTAGAGGAAAGTATATATTCACTGGGGAGGCAAACACTCAAAACAAATAAACGCGACACTTCTATAACTATATAAATTATGGTCTGAGGTTTTAAAATTATTCATTAGAAACTTTTTAAATATAAATTTCTTAAATTTAGCTGGTAATTAAAAATTATAGAAAAGACAAATTTAAAATTTTAAAAGAGTAAACTGCGGTTTTCGTCTCTGAGATTTGCAAGGCTTAATAGTTCCAGTCCACTTAATAGTTTATGTCCCTAACTTTTCAAGTCTTAACAATTTTCTCCATTAAACTCTTAACAGAAAATGGTTAAGACTTTAAATGTTAGGAATGAAAGCTGTTAAGACTTGAAACGTTAGAGACGAAAAAATTTAAGACCTAAACGTTTGGGACGAAAATTGTTAAGACTTGAAACATTATGAACAATTTTTGTTGACGTTGAACTGAACTGTTAAGTATTACAAAACTCATGGATAAAAAGTGCATTTTACATTTTAAATATATGAGATAAATATTTAATTAGTTAATAATAAATTTAAATGATTTTAAAATTTTGAATCTATTTTTTAATTTAAGATAAAATAAAGTATATATAAAAATTCAAAAAGTTATGGTGTTGTCATGTACTATTATTTAGAATCCTTTATTAGAGTTAGATTTAATATAATATGCAATAAAATTATAAGTCTTATTAATTTTCTTAGAACAGCACTAATAATATTATCTTACTAATATAAATGCTTAGTAGATTTAATGATTTATATTTGTATAATTCAACAACTATATGTTTTTTACTTTAAATTATAATTGTATTAATCTCATGTAATATCTAAATTTTTTAAAATTTATATAAAATTTCCATCATCCGGCTTTTAAACCGATATAGATATGAACACAACTCTTTTAAAGTCCAATCACATCATCGGATTTGAAATTTGAAACATATTATAGAAATGAAGTAGAGAATCGTGAAGTGAGTCAGTGACCGATTTCATATAATATTTTACAAAGAATATTAATAAAAAACTGTAAATAGATATTAATTAAAAATAATTAAAATCAAAGGTGTCCATCACATGTTCATTGAAGCCAAAACCTGACCGTTGCTGGCTTGCTGTCCAAAGACCTTAAAAAGTCATATATTCCTAATTTATGAATATATCTATAACCAACGGATATATATTTTACTAGCCGTTGATTTCAAATATAATTACCCCCTTCAGACCCCTTTATTCTGTCACTCTCTGTCTTCATCTTCTTCCCAGTTAATGCAACCCAAGAGTGTGAAGATTTCAATTAAATGCAATTAATCTGCATTCTGGGGTTCTTTGATTTGTGGGTTTATTGATCGATTGATTGAAAAAGATCGTGTAATTTGAGTTTCGATTATATTCTTCTCAATTTTGTTCTTTTAATCAATGGAGATTTCAGTCGACAACAACAAACCCGCAAATCTGCAAGGTAGATCTCGACGCTGATTGATATTAGATCAAGATTTTCTTGCAGCTTACTAGCTGAATCTCGAAAAACAAAATCCCTAAAGTTAAATCTTGTTTATGAATCGGATTTTAGTTTTAGTTTTTGTTTTGATTTGTGTTTGCAATCTAGACACCGACTGTAGTTAGATCAAGATTTTCTTACAACTTACCAGCTGAATCTTGAAATTAAGAAACCTTAAACTCAAATCTTGTTTATGAATCGGATTTGGTTTTGATTTTGACAGCTCACTGATTAAAGTTGGATCAGCAATTTCAAATTTTGAAAACCCTTAAATAGATCTAAGAATTGGGGATCATTTTAGCTGGGTTTTGTATGTATTTGCAATTCAAAAGTCAAATCCAGATTTCTTTCTGCTTTCAATTTGAATTTAAAAACATGAAGTCTTGATTCTAATTATAACTTTTGTGTAAATAATCATATTTATTTTGACTTTAATTAATTTGTGTTTTTATTTATGAAGCTATTGGAGAAAAGATGGCAACTAGAAAATTTGGGGTTGAAATCAGCAACAACAGAAGAACTTTGGGTGCGATTAATCAGAAAGTAGGAACTCAGATTTATCCTTGTGTTGTCAACAAGAGAACTTTATCACAGTATGTGTTCATATTTTATTTTATTTTAATAAAAAAATATAAATTTTATCTAATTTATTATATTATATAATCTTTAGAGCAAATGAGAACAATGTTGTGAATCAAGTTCATAGACCAATCACTAGAAAATTTGCAGCTCAAATTGCCAACAAGAAACAATCTTTTCCTGAGGTACAATTTGACTTATAATGTTTTGCTAAAAAAAAATATTTTCTTTATATTTATTATATATTTTGTTAACAATTGATATATGTTGATTGAAATCAGAATGTTTTGAAGCCGCAACAATCAACTGAGAGTTTTGAAGTTTTTGAAGATGATGAGGATGAACCTGTACCAATGGCATTGGAACCAACAGAATCTCAAAAAGATCATATGGTATTGATTTTTGTGTGTTTTGTGCATAATAACAAATTAATTTAGATTATATTAGTTTTGATTTGATAATTTTAATTTGCAGGAGGTTGAAATGGAGGACATATTTGAAGAACCAGTTGTGGATATAGATATTTCTGACACCAAAAATATCCTTGCTGTTGTTGAATATGTTGAAGATCTTTATGCACATTACAGAAAGATGGAGGTAACAATTTTGATAAAAATTTAATTTTTATACATTTTAGGTATAATTTATAATGACCCACATGATAAAGATTATAAATTATGCTATCAATTTGTAGGGTTCTGGTATGGTTTCACCAAACTATATGTTAACACAACAATCTGATATCAATGACAAGATGAGAGCCATATTAATTGACTGGCTCATTGAGGTAACTTTTTAAATCTTCCTTACAAAATTAAAATTTTCCATCATACCCTTTACATATTTTTTAATTTATTATAATAATTACTAATTGACTGGTTCATTGAGGTAATCTTTTAATCTTCCAAGTTTCAAAAATTAAAATTTTCCAGTATGCCCTTTACATAATTTTGATTTTATTATAATAATTACTAACAAAAGATTTTTTTTTTTAAATCTTTCAAGTTTTAAAATTTCAATTTTCCAGTATGCCCTTTACATAATTTGATTTTATTATAATAATTACTAACAAATTTTTTTTTTTTAATCTAATCAGGTGCATCATAAGTTTGATCTTCGACATGAGACACTGTTCTTGACAGTTAATCTCATAGACAGGTTTTTAGCTAAACAAAATGTGTTTAGAAAAAAGCTGCAATTAGTTGGTTTGGTTGCAATGCTTTTAGCTTGTAAATATGAGGAAGTTTCGGTTCCGGTTGTTGATGATTTGATTTTCATATCAGACAAAGCTTACTCAAGAAGTGAAATTCTTGAAATGGTACTAATAATTTCACATTTTGATCTTGTTTATGGATTAATTGCACCAATACATCAAATTGAAACTTTATTGTTATTTTTTTTAGGAAAAATTAATGTTGAATACATTGGAGTTCAACATGTCGGTTCCAACACATTATGTGTTTTTGAAAAGATATCTTAAAGCGGCTCAATCCGATTCGAAACTTGAACAAATGTCGTGTTTCTTGATCGAGTTATGTTTGGTGGAATATGAAATGATCAAACACGCACCATCATTTTTGGCAGCGGTTGCAGTCTACACTGCTCAATGTAGTCTTTATGGAGTCAAACAATGGTCAAAGACTTGTGAACTGTATACAAAATACTCAGAACAACAACTTCTGTAAGTTATAGTGGCTTATTTCTTGTTATCTTGACTTTGACCTTTTTGTTGACTTTTGTGTTGACTTTTTTATAGCGAATGTTCAAGGATGATTGTGGGATACCACCAAAAGGCGGGAACCGGGAGATTAACTGGGGTTTACAGGAAGTACAACACTTCAAAGTTTGGGTATGCGGCAAAGTGTGAACCCGCAGAGTTTATTGTAGACGAGACGCGATAATTATGATATGATTGTAGTTTATGTTGACTTATACTTTGGGTTGGTATTAACAAATGAGGGATTCTGTAAGGGGTGGTTTAGAAAATAATTTAGCAGCAATGGTGGTTCAAAATGTGTGAACAACCTACTGACCAAGTGATGTTCATGTTGATCATGTTCTACCAATTGAACTTGTGATTTATTTCCTAATTTACAATAATGAATAACCATTTAATACATATTATTGTTGTGATTGATGCTTTTATGGTACACTCTAGATCCATTGAATACATAATATTGTTGTGATTGACGCTTTTTTGGTATTTTGATTAAGTTGTTTTTTTATTACTTCTCGACTCGAAGGGTACATTTATATTAGCCCAAGAGTTTGAGCTCTCACCTTTTAATTTGGAAATGGAGGATTCAAATCTGTCTAGGGGTGGTTTGAAAGACACCAGGTGATGTATCGGCTTCAAATTTAACCCGGGTTTGATTGTGATGGGGGGGCGAAGGTTTACTCATTCCACATGGTTGTTGCGTATCTGGTGTCGTCGTGAATTCTCATGGAGGTCAACTAGTCGACCGTGCTTACAGGCCGCAAAAGTAAGAGATAGACGTGAGAAAAAATGTCCTTAAAAAAGGAATTGGGGGCGGTTAACATCACGTGCTTGTTTTCGTGGGAACGTATGATGCAATTAGAATAAGCCACATGTATGGCAATAGGATAGACGTCAACACGTTATCACGTACAAGGACTATAAAATCACAAATATACACACATAAGTTACGGGCCAAGTGTATAATAACGTATCACGAAAACAAAAGCCACGTAAAAAAAGGTCGAAAAAAACTAAATAAATACGATATTCGAATTAGGATAATGAAATTATCTATTTAATGGTGTTATTTAAAAAAATATATATTAAAGCGTATAAAAGTTATTTAGTTTATAAAAAAACGAGTGAAATTTTGCTCAAACTCAAATAGTCAACAATGATTGATATTTCTTTGCTCTTTTAGTTATATTTTTCGTAGGTTTTGAGATCTTAATCATTTATTACTTTGTTCAATACTCAAGATTTTATATTCTAGATCCAAAGCATTGGGTACACTCTATGCTTTTTAGTGTCTCAAATCTTCGTCCAAAATTTCTCATTTTATGGTAGCAACGATTGAAAAGCTATTTAAATGATAGTTAACGGTAAAGTTTATGTTATGGTTTAAATGAAGAAACAAAACCATCATTTGCCGCCTCTTCTTGAATTGGTATTTGGTGGTGGTGTTGCTTTTTGCCGAAGGAATGGATGTTATTGTATAGAAAAATTGGGTGATCAGACAGGAATCCATATTCAAACAAAATGTGTAACAAAATTTTGAATCTATTACATCACAATATTAAAAAAAAAAAAATTCCTCATAATCTCCATAATAATAATTATGTATTATTAACACATGAAGATATATTCAACAAAATGTCTACTATAGTACTATTCGGTCTACTATGTATTAAAACTCAAATTTTTAGTGCTCTTTGGGCCCAAAATCAGTTTAGCTGCCTAAACACATACCTTGAAACTCGATCTTTTACAGTAATTAAACAGCATATTTGCAATTTGTAATAATAATAATAATACCTATGGATGGATCACTGTCTGAACCCCATTGATCTAATTTTCTTGACATGCATATGAAACTGCATGTGTTATTTCATGCGAAGAAAAAATATGCTGGCACATAAAATTATAAAATTATACCTCCTAAGAATCTGCTCATAATACCAACTGATCTTTGTTCTTCCATCTCTGAAGTTAATTATCAGTTATCACAATTCAGATTAGATAAAAAAGCTTGGTTTGACTTCAATAAATTATACTTTTATATCATTTCACTAGCTTAAAACCAGTGCATTACATAGAGTTACATAATTACAACTTAAAAGTTTAATAATTGAATCGTAGCATATATATATATTAAGTTACTATGTTGTAAAAACTCAAAACAAATAAATATTTGAAATTTTCTATGAATATAAATTATTGTTTGGGGTTTTAAAATTATTCCTTATAAACTTTTTAAATATAAATTTCTTAAATTTAGTTGGTAATTATTTAATAAACAAAAACTCATATTTAAATAGAGTAAACTGAGGTTTTCGTCTCTGAGATTTGTAAGGTTTAACAGTTTCAGTCCACCCTTAACAATTTTCGTCCCTAACGTTTCAACCCTTAACATTTTTTGTTAAAACTGTTAAGACTTGAACGTTTATGAACGAAAACTGTTAAGACTTTACACGTTAAGAACGAAAACTTTAAGACTTGAAAAGTTAGGGACATAAATTGTTAAGACTTGAAACGTTAGAGACGGTTTTTGTTAATAGATAATACTATTATAGATAGATTATCGCTTGTTTAATTAAATGCAATTGATTTTGGGGTGAATAGAACAAATGGCAGTGTGGTTTAATCAAACTACATGTTTGGTTTTAATGGATGAAAAAATTGCTAAGTTGGTTCAAATATATGTGACATGGGTGCGCTTTAGCTCATGCTTATTCATGTGCCTTACGATTGCAAACATAACCATATTAATAATTAAAAACTAGTAAAATACAATAAAAATAAGTTAAAATTTCTAAATAACATAAAATAATGATTTTTTATTGATTCTTACAAACTTTTATTGATTTTAACTCGTTAATGGGTTAAGTTTGCAACCTTAAATTATTTGGACGGCACATAGCTTAATTTTTCGTTAGAAACTAATTGTGATTTTCAAAATAGAGGGTCGTGATTAAGTAACATATATTACATTATAAAATGAATGGGCAGATTAAAATTTTCAGTTAACTGTATAAGATTAAGTTCACATAATACGTACCCGAAAGACTAAAAAATAATTATATAGTCGATTTTTTTGAACCAACAGTGGCCCATGTAGTAAGGTTTGGAGTACAGGGACTCAATTAAATAAAAGTTTGTAACATGAGTGTTGAACATGTAAAAGCACCAAAATTAAAAGAAGAACAAAAGGTTCCCAATTTGCAGAAAATTCATCGATCAGAATCTGGAATTTTGTTCGAGAGAATGGAAGAAACCCTAGAACAACACAGTAAATCATTAGTTGCTCTAATTATCTTCATTTTCGTCTTCACTCTCCAGTTGCTGGACAAGTATCTAGCACATTTGAAGAAGGTAAAATGCGCTTTCATTTGAATTTCGTTTGCAATTTTTCAGTTTATTAATGAATCGATTCTATCGTTTATTTTGCCTTACGTATGATTAGGGATTGTAAATCGAGTTAAACATATGAGTCGTGAAATTGATTAAGAGTTGTTTAATTGTAAATTAAGTTAACCGTATGAAACGTGATTTAGACTCAGAATTGTAAATCGAGTTAAACATATGAATCGTGAGATTGATTACGAGTTGTAAATTGAGTTAACCGTATGAAACCTGATATTAATTCAGAATTGTTCTGCATTTTCCTGTTGTAGTTATTTAATGTGGAACTATTCATGGGATTGTATCGTTGTCATCATTCATCACTTTGGTAAAAGCCGTAGTTATAAAATCCTATTAATCTGTTATCTTCTGCATCCTTAATTCAAACAGTTTTTCATACAGTCTCATACTATATAATCCGAACCTGTAGAAGTTCAATTTCTGGTGCTAAAAAGAGATAAATAAGTGGACACTATAAAGCTACAAAGATCTTGATACTAATTAAAACATCTTTTTTTAGTCGAAAGGAACTACTGCAAGTAAATAGATTATTGTGACTGAACAGAATTAAACAAACTTATACTTTGATTTTGTCATATTGAGGTTTCATAAGCTAAAAGCCTGAAACTATTGCATTATATGTCTTCTGTTTTGCTGTATAAAGTTGTTTGTTACTTGGTTCAATCAACATCTACATGTTTGCTTACTGAAGAAAAGTAAAACCCTTGATCGCTAAAGTTAGTTGCTAACATAATTAGTAATACATTAGAATGGCTTTAACACATTTAAAAGAAAATTTGATGTCTTTATCACATTCGCATGTCAAATTTCTTGCATTTTTCTTATACTTTGTAACTTAAAAATCCTCTCTGTACACAACGGATGTTTTATAATCTGCAAGTGCAACATAACTACTTGGAAATCATTCTCCAAGATGATTTACACTAAATATCTTCATCTATTCAAGATCATTTTATTTAAAAAAAAAAATTATCCTTTCGTGCCAGAAAGCGTCTGTTAGTGAGAACGATGCTCAATTACGTGCCGAAATCAAGCGACTGTTGAAGGAGGCTGCTGCTTTGTCAGAGTGAGTACCCTTTTCAGTTTCACTCATGAATATGTGTTATTTTCTTATTTTAATTAGTTTATTCTACAGAAATGAATTTGGATTTATTCCTTAAAACCTTGATTAAATATGTAAAAGGATTTTCATAATCTTGCAGGCCTTCAACATTTGCGCAATCTGCAAAGCTTAAAAGAATGGCAGCAGCTAAGGAGAAAGAACTTGCAAAAAGTATGATATATAGTTTTTTTGTTACTTCTTGGATCAACATTTTCTATTTAAATATAATAATCTTCATTCCCTCAAAAAAATTTCACTAGCATATCATTTTTTTCTATAATAATATTGTTTTACATGCCTGCTATAGAAGTTTTGTTACTGTTGCTTTCATATCTTCAATTAGCAGTAATTTACCAAAATAACCTTTTCCTATTTAAGTCATCTGTTAAATTATATATTTATATAATATCAACTTTACATGATACACAGGTCAAGAGTCAGCCATCAAGGAGATAAAAACATCAGTCATCCTGTTTGAGAAAACACTGATGATTTCAAAGGTGATTATGTTAAAATTTTGAACTTTTTCGATTACAGCTTTCCAGATTGAATATTTTATAAATATTATTCCCTTATTTTGACAGTATCTTACATATCTTATATTCATCGTGTGCTTTTGGCGGAGTCCTGTGGCTGCCATATCAAAAGAACTTGTTCAGCCCTTTGGTAATTCTTTTTACTTGTTCAATCTTGATGTAATTTAAAAATTATATTTTACCAACTTACCCTTGGTGTTGGAATACAATACTTCTAAGTTAGTTTTGGATGATATTTACTACCATGTTAATCTTTAAAGACAAAAAGACTAAGATAACAAAAGAAAAAAGTCATCAACCTGAAAATCCTTCAATGCACGGATATTTTTTTATATGATCTACCTCTAATAAAGCATTCCAAAAAATGCCACATGTCATTTTCTCAAAATTTTAAAATTTTATGATTTATTTAATTTAATCATTATCAACTCATATTTGGATAATATTGACGTTAAAATAGATTTAAATTTCAAAATTATTTAAATATATTATTATTCAATATATTTATCACATATATTTAAAATAGTAAACTACACTTTTCATCGCTAGGGTTTTAAAAAATTTAAAATTTACTTTTCTTTTATTTGTTTAATTACTAACTAAATTTAGGAAATTTTATATTTAAAAAGTTTTTATTGAATAATCTTAAAACTCAAACCATAATTTAGAGACATAGAAATGTCAAACATCACTTTATTTTGAGATATACAACGTTTCAATGAAAAAAATCGGTTGTTCATTATGTAACTCCGTGTAATACACGGGTTTCAAGCTAGTATATATATATAAGTATGACACTTGGATCGCCATTTAATGCAGGGAGATTTTTATCTTGGAAAAGTGGAGGTTTTGTAAACGACAGTGTAATGGTAAGTGATCAACAATAACTTGAATACATATTTTTTTATGGTTGTCTTATTTATTTAAATTTTGCAAGAGGTGAAAGAATGTATTGGCTGCAACTGTTTAAGTTATCTGGTAAATTAATATTGTTTTCTTGAAACTTTGGTTGCAGGTTGGAGTTATACCTTGGTTGATATTATCCAACAGGGTTGGAAAATACTTTTGCAATAAAGTCTTCAAGTAGGTTGATTGCATGCAAGAACACCAAGTTGATTTGATCAATCCTAATAAAATGGATATAATTAGATCAATGGAGCTCAACTTATGGAGATTTTTATACTGTTGCCGGAGAAAAGAATGATTTATGTTATGATATCAATGTTATGTTTTTTTTTTCATTGTGAATGTTTGATATGCTTGTTGGCTCGTATTTATATACGATTTTTTGTATTCTTTGCGTTAAGAATTGTATTTACATGGTTAGTAGAAGGATGTGACAATGGTAAACTGACATGTTATGTATGTCTATAACATGCATGGTCTTGCAACTAGGGTTTTTTTAAAACCGGTTTTGGTTTTGGTCAACAAAGTTAATAACCAGGTAGAGATGAAACCGGTTTTGGGTGGGTTTGGGTTTTTGACCGGGTTTTTATTGGGTTTTAGCTGGTTCCTAACCGGTGTGGCTGGATAGAGTCGGAACCGGTTCCGGTAATTTCGGTTTTGGTTATGATTTCTCTGAGAAATTGGAAACGGTCACACCTGCCAATTCGGGTTTTTTTAGGAACCGGTTCCGGTTTCGGTCAACAAAAGTCAAAACCGGGTAGAGAGGAACCGATTCCGGTTCCTAACCGGTTTTTTGGTCGGTTATGACCTGTTTTTAGTTGGTTTTGACGGGCTTCTAACCGGTTTTTGGTCAGTTCCTTACCGGTTTTGGTTGGTTTTTGTGGAACCGGTCCCGAAAAACCCGGTTCCAGTTATTGTTAGTCATAGAACTTGGAACCGCTATGGAACCAACGGTTCGGGTTGGAACCGCCGGTTCCAGTTGGTTCGGGTCTGGTTTGGGTTGGAACGTCGGTTCTGGTTCCAAAACCGGTTCTTTTTAACTACTCTAGGTAGGATCGGTTGGTTTACAACCTAGTGACAGTGGTGACTGCACATGGCAAAAACTGGGCCATGCATGGTCAGCACAATGGGCCAAGAAACGAAATCAAGGCGCAGGGCCCCAACTTTTGAAAAGCAAATCATATGTTTGGCTGATGAAGTGATTCATGAACTGAAAAAAAAAATCATTTGCATGAGTTTATCTGCAATAATGAGCAGATTAAACAGTGCCACTTCAATTTCATGCCGTTAGGTGATGTCAGTGCTAAAACATCAACAACAAAGGAACACATCGATGAATTATATAGTGGATTGGTCTTTACTCTTTACACCTACCATTCTAATGAATGGACAAGAGAAGTATTAATACACTAAATGTTAATAATGTCGTCTTATTTATTATTTGTGTTGTTTTAATGTGAGTGAGACTACATTATGAAACTTGATTAATGTTCAGCTGATAAAGTGTTTTCACTTGAGATCTGATTAGTGTAAACAATTTATTATGCGATTTGATTACTAACTACTTTGCTATCACCCAATTAGTACTTAATTAATAATTACATAATACCAAACTGAACTTCACCTTTAATGTCACACATGAAGACTTCAAATGCCAAATACATGTACACCAACAAAGGACAATACATGGGCTGAAGTTTGAAAGGGATGTAAAAGTATCTACATATATAACTGAAGATTGAAAAAAGGCCAAATTTTAATTATAGTTCAGCAGGAAACATTTCAAACGCTTAAACTTCTTGAACTAAGACTACACGGTATGGAAAAGAAAATGGGCGTGGATGGGTGGGCTAACACCCTCTAACCCCCCCCC
>WOUH02000014.1:11872529-11886136 GCA_009936405.2 Stevia rebaudiana
GATAGTATTATGTGAACAATGTAATCCCACCCCGTATTGTAAAACAAGTAAGGTGACAAAAGGGGCTATGAACTCACGTGATAACTGAAGAGGAGATAAGATAATAAGACGAAGGAGAGAAGAGAGAGAGTCCACACTCCTTGAGCTTAATCTCCTGAGAGTCTTGAGAGAGAGCTAGGGTGATAACCTCTGAGAACCTTGGCTAACTGAATCGTCTGAGCAAGAACTGAATCGATTGGGTTAAAACCACGATCGTATACGAAGATTGAGAGCGTATGTGTGTGTAATTGATCGGAGGGAACTGAGCAACTGAGCTGGGATCATCGAAAGCTTTATATAGGCATAGCATGGAAACCCACGCGTGGCGTGCCGATGGGAGGCGGAGGCCCGCGCGTGGAAGGTGGGATGTGGTGGCACGTTCTCGTTGCGACACGTCGTTCGGTGACTCATCAGGTGGTATTGACACGTGTTGCCCCGTGTCAGATATCGTGCCAGCAATCTCTGAATGTTGACAAGTGTCCGGGAACGGATCCCGATGCGCCACGTGGCCTGGTGTGTCATTTCGTGGCCCGTTATCAGTTTTCGCGTTTCTCGCTTCGTTAGGAATCCGTTTTGAGCGTGGTTTTCGCCTATGTTCATTATCTTCCATTCCGGATCTAACCCCATTGGTTTCACTTCCAAATGAGGTGTTAGGATTTTGAGCATACAGAACGTTATACGGTTTTACGCGTAACTTTCAAACCGTCGCTCGAATTGAAATTCTGATTATACTCAAATGAACCTAAATTCAGATATGAATATAATGGAATTATAATATTGATAAAAACATTGAGTTACGATTAGGTACCGACAGGTTTTCAGATGATCAAAGACCGAAAAGTGGTCGGTTAACTGCCGGCAAACGGCCAGTTGTTATAAAAACAAGACATAATCCTCATATATTAAAAACAATACTTATGTCAAAAATTGATAGAACCATATTTTTAGAAAAGGTCACAACTGTCTCAATAAAAAATCGTGGTTTGAAATCAGTTTAAAAAATAATAATAGAAACTTGCTTGAAACGACCTGTTTACGAATCAAGCTACATTGGCTCGGCTTGAATTAATTTAATTTTTTGTGAAGGCTGTTTTTCATTTTATTTTGGAGTAAATTGTTCAAATGGTCTCTGTTGTTTGTTGTTATTTCACTCTTGTTTCTTAAGTTTCATAAATTACTTATATGGTCAAAACTTTTGACAATTTGTAACACGTATAATCCTTATAGACCATAGGTGATACAAATAAACCTGCCTTTGAGAAATATTTTTATATGTTTGACCAAACTTTTTTGTAACATATGGACTAATATCTGTTACAAATGATCAAACGTTTGTGACTATATAGGTAATTTATGAAACCTAGGCACCAAAAGTGAAATACCAACAAACCACAAAGACCATCTCGACAATTAACTCTTTTATTTTGTCTACTATATTGGCATTAATATTAATTTGACTCAGTTGTCTATATAGTCGTTCAAGCAACTCGTGCCTTGAAACTAGCTCGAAGCTAAAAAAAGTCGTTTAAAGCTGAATCCTTACAACCGATTAAGCTCATTTCAACTTGTTTACATCCAGACCGAACTTATCTGAGTCTTTTTAATTCGGCTTCGCCTTAGGCTTAGGCTTTTTAACATTCAACAACCCATTGAAATAGATTATAAGAGAAAATAAGTAGAATCTAATAAAATAGGTTGAAATCGTGTGTTTAACCGTTTATAAGTTTAATAACCGTATTGAATAATAAAATGAAAAGAAAATAAAAAAAGACAACACGATGTGAACTTTTTGGTCGTGGGAAGTCTCATGCTAAAAAGCAAAGCAGCACAACTTTCCATCATTATTTTCTCGCAGTTCCGCCTCAAAGCTTTCAGATTCTCTTCTGTCAATAACTTTCTCTCTCTTTCAGTCTCCTCAATTTCTGAAATAAATGATGATGATGATTGTTACAATCTTCAATTTCTGATTTTCTGGTTCGGATCTGGAGAAATTTCTGGATGCTGATGATTGATTTGCTTGATCATGAAAACAATAACGGTAATTTCGAGAATTCCGACAGACTCTAGTTGATATTTTCGCAGTGATGGTACAGGATTTATGATTGTTCTTATAATCTGTTGATTTGTGACCGTCTGTGATGATTTCGTTTTTGTTACATTATTGATCCAGCGATGATTGATTGGCGAACTTCGTTGTATGCGATTGTGTTTTATCGGTGAAATGATGATTTGATCGGTTAATTTGGTTCTATCAATTCTTTTTTAGTAGAAGATTTTGACGAAATGCAACTGTTTTGGCTAGTAGAATCTGCGTAATTAGATGTTTGTGATCATTTCCTCTTCAATTCGCTTGATTGTATGCTCTGTACCTTTACCTTAATTATTGCTCTGTCGATCTCAAACTAAACTGGAAGTTTATTGTTATCATCGATTTCCAAAATTGCATAACTGCTGGTCAAAAGTCTATAAAAGGAAATTTTTTCTAATAAATATGAAATTTTAGTAATATTATTGATTACCGAAGATGCTAAATTGCTGTAATTGGAAGAAATAGAGTAGATTTTTTTTAATGGTAAATGTTGAAGAAGAATTCAAGAGCTTGTTATCTGGTCTAACTGGTAACTTCTGTTTGTTGTCTAGTGCAGCTAATTAATTAAACGAATAAGGAAATAAAAGGCTTTATGATTAATTATGAACTTAATCCTTTTATGTTGCATTTGTCATTTGCTTATACAAAAAGTCTAAAATGCCATATGTCCAGTACTCTGTGCTTAATTATTATACACTTTAGTAACCTGATGAATTTGTTTGTAAGAAACCTCACTAAGCACATGAATGATCCAAGAGGTGTTGATAATACTAATTAGATCACAATTTTAATATAAGTATTTAATGAGTTTGTGGTTTTACAGGTTGTGAAATGAACTTTTGCGCGTATGATTCTTCTATTCGCGTGCAAAATTAAGAACAGTTAGTTTCATAGTGGTTACACTACATGTATGGGAGGATTCTTCCACCTAGTAGATTTAAAGCAAGGAAAGATGGCCAGAAAAATTGGAACACAAAAGAGAAATGTTGGTGGTAAGCATTAATAACTTTTAATATTAAGCACAATAATATTCAATATTATTATTGTTGTTTTTATTGCTAGTTTGGATCACCAAGTGAAAAGAGAATGTGTGGTTGTTGTAATCAATAGTCCCTTTTAATGCAAAGACTTTGTTCTGTGATAGTTTCTAACCTCATAAACAGATCTCATCTGTATCTGCCAAAAGATATAAATAATAAAAATAATATTATCAAAAAAGAAAAAGAAAACTGATTTCGATAATATGCAGGTTTAGAGGCTCCACGAAACAGTTTAGAGCTTCCTTACGGAACCAACCAGAACCATTATGCACCACAAGATGATCAACTGGTGAGAACAATTAATCAAAACCCAAATTATATAAATTCCAATTAAATTTTTAGTCTTTACATTTTTTAATCTGATATGCCAGATATGAACAGCAGTATAAAGACTTGCTTTTTATTATCATTAGATGTTCTTTATTTTAGTGAAATTATTTTAATCCTTTGATCTGCTTTTTTTAAAACTTTTATTTGTGGTGATTAGTAAACTATATAATTTTACAGTATAAAGATTCAGAGACTCATGAGTGGTGCAAACCGGCCCAAATGAAGAAGTTAATAAACGATGAGATGTCGAAAAGGCCCAAAAGCAAAACAAACGGGCCCAGTATTGTGGCCCGTTTAATGGGGGTGGATACAATGCCACAAGACTCACAACCAATTTTTTTAAATAATTTATCAAATGATAAATTAACCAGAACCAGTTCTGTTGGTTCTACAATTTCACCTTCAAAATCATTTAGGCAAACAAGTTTGGATTCATTTCATTTATCTGAAGACAGTGATCTTGAAGAATTGTCGGGTAACACAATTACCAAAAAGCCCATGCCACGTCAGCATCCTCAAGAGGAAGAGTTGCAGAAATTCAAGAAAGAATTTGAAGCATGGCAAAATGCAAGGTTTAAAGAATGTTCAAAAGTAGTTGAACATAATAATATCCAGTTGATCGCTCAAGAAAATCTCAACAAAGAAAAAATGCTTCTTTACGCAAAATCATCGTCAACAAAAGTGGATGATTTGAAGAAATCGCGCTCGTTAAATGAAAACAAATCGTCGGTTATGAATCATGAGGCAACCGCAACAAAGATAGTTATTTTAAGACCCGGTTTTGAGAATATTAATACTCCTGATGAACAAGAACCGTTTGCCAGCTCATCGGGTGCTTCTGAGGATAGAAACAACATTGAAGAGTTTCTAGAAGAAGTTAAACAACGGTTAAAACACGAGTTACAAGGTAAAACTTTTAAGACCGGGTTAGTTAGAGGAGGTGGAATCGAAACGCCTTTTAGTGAAAGACCATCTGACCCGAAACAAATAGCTCAACGGATCGCAAAACGGGTCAGAGAAAGTGTAACAAAGGATCTCGGGTCAAACTTGATACGATCCGAGTCAACAAGATCTTATCGTGGCGAGTTTCAATGCAGCGGGACAAATTCTCCAGAGTTCATCAGCAGAGATACCAGAAAACTATTATCAGAAAGATTAAGAAATGTTTTAAAGAAAGAATCACACAACATAAACTCAAAAGATGAAAACAATGAAAACGATATTCAAACCACATCATTCAGATGCGGGCATGATGATATAATAATCCAAAAAGATTTGTCACCAATTAATCTTGTTAGATCATTGTCAGCTCCGGTATCGGGTACATCGTTTGGAAAGCTTCTTCTAGAAGACCGACACGTTGTAACCGGTGCGCATATTAGAAGGAAACATGAAGGAGTTGAAAAGTTAACCGTAAAAGTGAAAAAACAAAGGAAAGAAAAATTCAATTTGAAAGAAAGAGTTTCCAGTTTAAAATACAGTTTAACTCTCAGAGCAAGACTTTTTGGTAGAAAAATACATTCGGCTTCTGAGTTTCGCGATAATGACCGTAGTTTTGTTAAAGATATCATGAACGGACCGACGGTTATGATGAATATTGCAGACAGACCTGTAAGCAACAATATTTTTTATTATTATTTTTCTATACTTTTTTACTAAAATTTATGGATTTTAATTTTTAGGAGAATGCAACTGAGGTTCCACCTAGTCCAGCATCAATATGCAGTAGCATTCATGAAGACTTTTATAGAGCTGCATATTGTGCAAGTCCTACAACACCAGGTGCATTTACATCAGATGATAGTGATCTACCTCAAGCTTTTAAAGATATAAGTTCTAATCTGCACGGTATGAAAATTAAATTAAATATTATTATTTTTGTAACATCTGATACTTCATACGATCCAATATTGTCTGTTTTGCTCACTAGCAGCACACAGTTTTGTAGTTTTTTACTTCACTTGCAAAAGAAGTCTCAATACGCGATCGATTTATACCAAAATTGTTAACTTTTATTTTTATAAATAAATTTACGTTTTAGAAGACTTATGGCGCGTGTAGTTCTTGCAAACGTTTGATATATAGTTTTATTTTTTTTATTTCACAGAGTTAAGAAAGCAGCTTCATGAACTTGAGACAGGAGGATCAGAATACACGGTAATTGAAGAACAACCCTACGAGTCTGACATGGCGGAGCTAGAAGATGAAAATGAATCATACATACGCGACTTGCTAATCGCGTCAGGTTTATACGATAATTCATTTGAAAAGTGTTTATCCAGATGGGACACATTTGCAAAACCAATAACCAACACGGTGTTTAACCAAGTCGAGGAGTCGTACAAAAACAAGTCAAATAATGACGAGAAATTGGTAGATCACAGGGTACTACTCGATTTAGTTAACGAGGTACTTTCAACACTACTAGCTCCACCTATGCACATATCAAAATTCAGTAAAAAAGTGAAACGAGCGCCACATGGCACTAAGTTATTGGATCAAGTGTGGGGGATGTTGCGCTCTCATTTGCATCCTCTTGTAGACAAATCATTCTACTTTTTTGATACAATGGTGGCTAGAGATTTGCAATCAATTCCATGGTCAGAATTGGTGTTTGAGGACATTGATGCTTTAGCAAAAGAGATGGAGTATGCGATTATGAGAGATCTTGTTGAAGAAATTGTGAATGATATGAGAGACGATTACACGAGTTTAAATTAAAATGTAAAGAACAAAATCGCGAGGAAATGATAATCGTGTATATATACGAGTGTGAATGAAGTGAGTGAAAGTAGATGAGATTGAGTGTGGGAATGTTTTTGTGACGTTTAGAAGGGTAGAATTGTAGTATTATTATATATTGGGTGTTTTTTTGGGTGTTTTCTTTTGTTGATTGCATGCCAATTATTCATTTATGGAGGTTTTACTTTTACTTGAGTCCGAAGAACCAATTGCCCAATTGGTAATTAACGATGAGTAGGTTATAAAACAGAATACTGAATATACTCACACCTGTTGAAGAAAAAAAGATGAACCGATTATTTAACATATATTAATTCCTTGCAAATTTCAACCCTATTCAACGCCAACTTTATAGACTAATCTGAAAACCGAAACCGTCAATCCGACCCGATCTAATTCTTAAACAGTTTTGAGGTAACTGGTTTCAACCCCAACCAAACCGCTGGTTTGAAACGGATGGTAAGTCTATGGTTTGGAACCGAACTGATTTCAGCATGATTCTCAAACCCCTCTTGAACACGTTTCAACCTGATCTGGTTTAAAATAGAAAACCATATTACTTTTGTCATCTCAAACCAAAGCGGTTTCAACCCGAATTGGTTTGGGTTGTAAACTCAGTTTGCACCTTTGAGTTTTGACCTCTGGCTAACCTTAAGACTATGTTCCCGAGTTCACTTAAGAAGAGAAAAAAAAGAAATGAAAAGAGAGGGGAGAAAAGGAAATGAAAAGAAAAGAATGGAAAGCTTTCCTTCCAATTCCTTTCAAATCGGAAGGAAAAGAAACTTAAAGAATTTTGCCTGATTTTCCTTCCTTTCCTTTCCTTTCCTTTCCCTCCGTAAGTGAAACTCGAGATCACAACATATTTTATTTTCCTTCATGTTCCTTCGTTAAATGAAACTCGGGAATACAAATAATTTTCCCTTTCTTTTCAGTTCCTTTCTTTTCTCTCCTTAAGTCAACTTGGGAACACAGCGTAAGTCCGACAGAATGCTTAGTTGGGCCAAAATGACTGGGCTTAGTGTTTATGTAGTGCTATATATCATGGAGACATGGACGAGTGGACGTTTTGATATCTTCGCCACATTCAATGTTATGAGTTATGACTATCGGAAAAAAAGGAACATGTAAGTGAGAAGTGTAAAGTATAAATGAAACCAATTTTGTAAATAATGTTAGGTTTTGTTCAATTAATAAAGGTATACAAGATACTTACAACTTTGGTTTATGACTTTAATATATACTAGGTGAATTTCCCATCGCGTTACACTGGGAGTTCTGCTACAATCCGAAAAATTGAAAAGTGACTTGTTACTCCAACGTAAAACCCTATGATTTCATTCAGAAGCATTAAAATCCCGGAAAACATTTAAAGCCTACAACGCATCAAAATCCAGAAAACATTAAAGAGAAATCAATATATTCTTTTATATCTAAGGTTTGAGGTTTTCAAATACTTAGTATTTTGGTTTTACTGTGTAAATCCTCATTCAAATATAAAAAGAAATTAACCTCTATGTTTGGATTATTTACTTGATCAGCACAAACCTTTTATTAGTACACAATGTGTGACACTAACAGTCTAGCCATTGTGAGACTACCTTACTTGATAGAGGCTTATGCCACTTAGATAAGAGGTCATGAGTTAAATCTCTGAGAATATAGTATTGGTGTAATTTGGTAGTAAGTTATGTGTGTAAACATTTGCCGTTAAAAAAAAAACACTAACAATCTAGCATAAAAGCTGTCAATATTGTAAATATTGATAAGATGTTTATAGACGTAGATAGTTTTGCTTTTTTATACTTGAACTAGCTCAACATTCATGCCGAGGTCTGTGGTGGTGGGACGATATCAAATAAGAAACACGTTAGAATGGATGTTTTTTCGACGCAAAACCCTAAACATATTATGTCGAAAAAGTGTGTCATAATGACATAAAACTCAAAGCTTACTATGTCGTAAATTCTAGTGTCAAAAGCGTATTCTGCCATAAAAGCGGGCATCAAAAAACCCAAATGTAAACTTATACGCAATGATAAACCTAAAATAAATAATAAAAATCTTAAAACTAAAACACAAAAACAACTTATAAAAAAAAACCATAAATAAAAGATTAGTCACAAAAAAACACTATTTTGTTTATTTTCATAATGTATATAGATAATAAAATAATATTCACAACTTGATTTTTTTATACAACTTTTTACACATAATCCGTCTTAATGAGACTCAAACTCATAACTTCAAGAAAGAAACATCTTATGTTTTAACATTTGTGGTTTTGTTATTTAAACTCACCCCTTACCATCACAACTTGATGATGTGAGGCTCTGAGCTACTCAACTAGTCAATTTCAAATTGAGATGAAAATAACACCTAACCGCTTTAATAAAGTCATAGAAGATATTGAAGACCAGAGTTGAGCATTGATGTGAATCTCCTTGATTACAAGTCAGCTTTAGAAGGGGAGAGTTGATGAAGTCAAAAAAGGTATCATACTTTACTTATATGATTCGTAAACTATAATACTATAATAAGATTTCGGATATTGACATCAAGTCATTAAGGAACAATTAAATAACAAACCCACATATCACTACTCTATACAAATATAAAATACTACAGATATATACCAAGAAGTTTCTCAATAGTTTCTAAGTATGTTGGAAGTCATATATTCAAATATCAAGACTCAGTCTATATATATTGGTATATCAAAGAACAAAGAAAGAGACTTGATACAAAAAGTAAGAACAGCCATAGACTTCTTCCGTCCTTAGAGTATCTAGGTTTATACGAGTTTTTTTTTTCTCGGTTAGTTTGTTAATTTTGTAAATCACTTTCATAACTCTTTATGTTAATAAGTAAAACAACAAGTAAATCATACTTGGTAAATTTCATTAGTCGCTAAGTTGTCAAAAATTTAATTTGACTAGGGATAGCAAAATGTAATGTAGGCAGACCTTAACTCAATTCTTACGAGATTGTTTTTTTTTCTAGAGAAACCCTTGACTCAAAAAACAAACAAATATAAAGACATATAAAGCTATCAATAATACAAGTATTGTAACACCTTTGTTGTACTTGATACGTACTCGTATCAGTCATATTATCAGCTAAAATTTACAAAATCAAAAACGATATCTACACTAACGCCACCTTCAACTTCGATAATTTCTCTGGAAAGTATAACAAAGAAAAGTTTAATACATCAAAAACTCATTGTTTGACCAAGCCCTTTGAATGATTTTCAGTTGACTACTAATCGAACTTTGATAAATACAAAAATCTCCAATAGCAACTAATAACATATAATAACTAAATAACTATTTATCATGTTATGATAGTTGCTGATAAATACAAAAACAAAATTGAAACAGAATACATTATTTTAAATTGTTACACAAATTTAAGGAATCCGGAGTACATCATTTGTATATTTAATCAAGGAAAGTACAACTAACATTCCTTATTTATAAATTGTTTATTTTTAGCATCTTAATATTAGTCTTTATATCATATATTAATTTAACCAAGCTACATTTTTTTAACTGCTGGAATTTAATCAAAGTAGCTCTTCTTGGACGCAAAGGCAAAAGAGATTAACATTTCAAAAGAAAATCTAGCAATTCGTTAGAAACACCAGAAAATACACCAAAAATCTAACAAATAACAACAAAACAGAACAAAAAAATTAAACCAAGTAAACACGATAGGTAAGAGAAAATTAGAAAAAATGTTAGTTGACCGTTAAAATAAACACCATAGCTAATCAACATTTATTTTTCTATTTTGCCACATAATTAATGTACGCAATTTTAGAAATATATAAATGATTATATGCTAATATACGCTGATGGCGCACGTTACCACAGACCAAAACCATTATGTCATTGTCTTTATTGTCCGCCATTTTCTTTTTCTCCACTTTTCCTCCAAAAATTTCAACTTCTACTCCACTGCTGCTGACTATTTGTCTCTCCGTTCCAACTTCCAATCAATCATCAACTTAAACTGAAATAACAATTGGGTAATGGTGAATTCTGAGAATTGAAAATTGAAATCAGAAAACAGATAACTTATGGACCAAGACGAAGGGATCAATAACAGTGTAGGGATGTTCGTGAAGGTGATGACCGATGAACAAATTGAAGTTCTTCGGAAACAAATCGCGGTTTATGCCAGCATTTGCGAACAACTTGTTGATTTGCACAAATCGGTCACTTCCCATCACGATCTAGCAGGTTTGTCTCTGTTTCTACATCTTAGAAGTGAGACTTTCTGAGTCCATTTTCTGTCTAATTTTGATGTTCTATTGGAATAATATATTGGGTTTTGGTGGAAATTGTTCTTAGATTGATTGATTCTTTGAAATACTTGAAAAATGGTAATCGAATCATCCCTAATTTTGATATCATATGATTCTTGTATGTGAATAATGAAATTTGCAGCTCTGTTTGATGAACTGATTCAATGGAAGTTGTAAATAACAGTGATTCTTTGAGTATCTCAATCAAAATTGCTAGGTTTTTTTTTATAATTTATGAATAAAAAAGCTTCATAATATTTTGGTTGTAGCATCTTCTTAATCGAATTCGACCAAAAATTATAAACCTTAGATTATTATCTTGCAGGAGTTCGACTCGGAAACATATACAGCGACCCGTTGATGACAACCAGCGGCCACAAATTTTCCGGCCGGCAACGGTGGACTCCGACACCGGTTCAACTCCAGATTCTTGAAAACCTTTTTGATCAAGGAACCGGGACACCATCCAAACCAAAGATTAAAGAAATTACATCTGAGTTATCACAACATGGTCAGATTTCTGAAACAAATGTTTATAACTGGTTTCAAAACCGGCGGGCCCGATCAAAGAGGAAGCAACAGGTCTCTGCAACTAATAATAACAATGGTGAATCTGAAGTTGAAACAGAAGTTGAGTCACCCAAACAGCAGCTGAATTCAATATCAGTAGCGGATGATGATGACGATGATGATGATGATGATAACATGTGTTTTCAGAATGTAAATGGAAGTTCTGTTGATCAAGTGGGTGGAAAAGTGGAGCCGGTTTGCCGGTCGGATGCTGGTTCGGATCCTAATGGGAATGTGGGTCAGATGTCGTATTATGGAACCATGTTAGCGAATCCAAGTAAGTGTGAAATTACCAGACATGTTTAGTTAAGAACTTTTGATTCAAGGTAAACTTTCAACAACTATAATTGGGATAAAAATCCGATTGAATTCGTAATTTTGAACATGACACGTATGTTTATTCGTTCTAAAAATTATTAGACACTAGCCGAACGTTGGAGTACCGACTTATGATTAATTGGGATTAACCAGATTAATTTTTTCTAACATTTTGACTATTTCAACTAATTTTGTCCTAAATTTGACAGCCTATTATCATTGATCTTTTATTTTCAGGGAAAATTAGCCAATTAGTGTTTTTAATCTTGATACACATAAAAATATAAAATCACATTACGTGACCATAACCCATGTAACCAAATTATTTAAAGGGGTTGACATGCTGGAAAATGTGTTAAAGGTGCTGGGAGTCAACCTTTATGTATTTATTCTTTTATCTTTTTAAGTGTATTTTATGTCAACCCGAACACGAATTTTCTGAATAACCGGGTTAAATATTTCAACACAGATGTTCTCTTTATCAAATAGGTTAAATGTAACAACCTAAAACATGACTATTTTGGTCTTTCAATAAAAACACATTTAAGGTCATTTAACCCTATCTAACAAATGGCATGACAACTGACATGTGAGGTAACTTTTAACGTGTTACCTTTAGTTTTTTGCCCAAAATAAGTTTGATAGACCAAATACGGTTATGTTTTTATGCAACGAGTCCGATCCATATTTGTTATATAAATATTTAATTGTTGTTTTATCGTATATGTGTACAACATTCTTAGCAGCCGGTACATTCTCTGATGCAGGAAAGGACCGTATGATCGGAAAGGTTGAAGTTCCAGGTAGTTACCAATCATATATGCAAGGTGATGAATACCACATGACTGGTTAAGTGTTAAAAGTTAATCAAGATTTAGATGAAAGACATGGCTTAATTACTTTAAGTATTTAAGATGTAATTTCCATTCAACTGACTTAACAACCTAGTATAAATTTTGTAATTCTACAACGGTTGGTTGACTTTTTTTTGTTTTGCTCATTTTATATACATAGTATGCGTTTCTTGTTTTGTTTAGTGTGTTAAAAAAAAACTCACATTACAAACGGATCGAAGAATCAAATCCATAGCAATTTATGACAAACGGACTATATCATTACCAGTTCGGTCTAAGATTTCTTAGTAAAAATGTTTCTATCTATGTTTTTTATTAGCTTAACTAGGTTATTATTGAATATAAAATATTAAACAGTTAGTAAAGAAAATTTACGATTTATAAAACAATATTTTGAGGCCACGAACTAATAAGTACTTAAGTAATGAAAAATAATAAACATTCGATTTCAAAAACTGTCATAAAAAATATCACTTTATAGTTTTTGTCTTGTATGTTTATATGTCATTTTAGTTTTCGTCTTTAATCTTTTCAAATAACATCATTTATGTTTAATTACCATTTCACATCATGTTCGTTTGCTCTCAACCGAGTTAACTTTGACGGATTAGAAAGTTAAATGTAATAAAATAGAGGGTGGTTTGGTCTTTTACAAGATTCAAAACCCAATAATTTACGAATTATCCAGTGATTAATGAACGCCCTAGCTAACCATCTCTTTCCTTCAATTCATAATCAGATTTGTTAAGTAACCAATCATTTTATCGATCTAATAGTTAGACACTCAAACATGTTGAATCGATGTTGTGATTCAGAAAAAAGGTTTAACATCAATGTTGGTTGTTGAATAAAAAAAATCGATGCCCGATTCCATTACGTGATGATTGATGTTGATGTAAAAACCAATGCTTGATTTCAATACCCGATGATCAATGGTGTAAACGTCGTAGCAAGGGGCAAAGTTTTGATGGTCGATGTACTTTGGTGAATGGTAGATTACATTGGTTGTAGTAGGGTCTTAAAATAATTTTGTAAAAGACAAAATTACCATCTGTTTTATTTCATTTAACTGTCTAATTTGTTAAATTTATCTGGATTTAAAGGCAAATTATGTGATGTGTAATGGTAATTAAACTAAATGATGCTTTCCAAAAATGCTAAAAATAAAAGACTGAAACTGAAATGATGTATAAATAAGGGACGAAACTGCAATTTTCTCCTTTTTTAACAAAAATCTCATTATTTAAAACTTTGATTTTTATTTTTTTAATGGTAATTTTGTTCTTAATTTTTTTAAAAACAGTGAATTCAAAATA
>WOUH02000014.1:11886236-11901037 GCA_009936405.2 Stevia rebaudiana
AGGTATTTGGGGTGGTGTGGGGGGTGGGATGGGGTGGTGGCTTAGGTTTTTGGAGGCGGGAAAGAGTTCGACGATACGGTTCCAACGCTGCTAAAATGAGTTCAATCGGAGTTCGTTTGAGTCGGTTTATGATTTTTTTAAAATCCCTTTTAGCCCTCTTAAAATAAACTCCCTATTTAGAATAACCTTACCTTAACGATTAATTATGGGTTTTAAATCTTGCATTTAGCTAAAACGTTTACAAATGATATAATTTTTTTTAATCTTCTTAAACCCTAACTAATGAGGGATGATAATTATCATTAGGGGCTATGATGGTGTGCGAGATATGCGACCGCATAGGGTCATGGGTTTTGGGGTTTGAAATTTTGATTTCTATATTAAAGATTTACAATCAAAACCATATAACTCGTAAAATTTTTAACTCAATTATAAATGACATTGAGGGACCATTTTTTAATACCAATTTACGATTTATGAATTTTTTATATTATACAGGGACCCATTTTTTATAATCACATAGGACGCCTGAAATTTATGTTTATTTCTAGTCGATATGAAATTATGGGTGTTCATGATGTAACATATCATTTATGAACTCTAAAGATCCCACTAATGATACTATCATCAACATATAATACAACATAGAAGATTGTCATATTTCTTAAGTAATGGTGCTCAACATGAAATTGGAAAGCATGAAGGCCAAAACTTTCATGCGGCCCATATCAATAATTAAAAACACGAATTTCTTGACCCAGATCCAGATCCAGATCCGCAAACAGAAGCAGAGAGCCAACTTTCGGGTCGCTTACGTCATTATTATTATTATTCCGCAAATTAAGTTTGGGATTCCAAACACAACCGTGATTTGATCGATCCAACCAATGATCATCACCACTAGGATTTGATTTACGTTCTCGATAAGTACCATCACTTGTGCAATTCGGTATTCATGTTGATATCTACCGCTACAATAATCTCGTAAGTGATCACAACATATGCGGTTTAGAAGAAAATCACTGTTGTCATATCCATATGAACCATTATTATAATCTGTCAATTGCTTGTTTATATTCTAATAATCCTTTATTGATTAAGAAATGGAAGAAAAACATAACACTACTCGACTGACTGAAGTTTCCTTCTGGTAGAACTTACCATCTCATCTTATCAAAGAACTATTCATTGTTCTGGATCTCATTAAATTTTTTGTTGCATAGGAGAAAAGATAATTTTTTTTTTTTTTTTTTTTATCATGATTGAAATAGTCTCAATTTTGAATTTGTGCATGAGACTAAATTTTAATGCTCTAATATCTGGATTTTGACTCATGAATCGTATTGTGCCACTCTAAAAGATCGGAGTTGAATGCATAAATAGTCAGGACACGAGCCCATGGTATATTGTGTTTAAATACATTGTTTGAAATTCATTTTGTTAGTTTATTTTATATTATTATGTTATAGGTTGCTTAGTTTTTGGTGTTTTCTTATTAATTATTCTTTGGTGCAAAAACGTGTAGTTCCGGACACGCTAACCGGCCCACGCCAAACCGCCCCTGGTCCATCATGTGAGAGGTAAATCAGCCTAACTCAGCTGCAAGGCGATTGGCATTGCGGATTTGATTCGGACACGCGACCTTTCGCTATTTGGTGCAAGTCATACACCCCCTTAACCAACTGAGCTACACGGCGGAGGCTGGCCACCCAAAGATGTGCCTAGTGGGATTTGAACCCGGGTCTCCTATGGAGAACCCTTGAGTTCTAACCACTAGACCATCTTGTGATGGTTCACATAATACATAGTTTCAGGTTGGCATGAGGGTTTTCCCACATAAGTAGATATCTTTTGTGGTTGAGAACGATGAAATGATATGATCGAGCTTGAAGGGTGATATGACCAACAATCCAACGTGTGAACATGTGAGAACAAAGAAGTTGATGTGATGTGGTTGTGATTCTAGTCTACAAATGTATGAAATTTTAATTATTTTTTTTTATCTAGGCAAAAAGACATAAATGTTCTCACACGGAATAAAATATATTTTGACGGGGTTAAGTTTACGAATGATAATAAGTTTTTGAAACATTAGAGACACAACGGAGGAAGAAAAAAGTCTATAAATAAAAATCACAAAGGTTAAAAAAGGAACAATAATGACTATTAACTCTTTAAATGTATATGCTCAATAGGGGTGGTTCATGAGAGAAAAACTTTTTAAAATGTTTGCACAATTAAATCACAAACTTTACCCTTTTTTCAAACGAGTATAATAAAAATATGTCAAAACAATAAAAAAAATTTGCGTTGTAACTTGTAGTATACTACATATATATAGTACTTGTAATATACATTTTATTTTGAACGACTACTGATAATATGCATAGATAAATAAAAAAACACTTATAGGAAATGTGTAAAGTAGCTCTAAGTATGAAACATATGAATTATCATCATACTGCATATATGCGGTATAACGTAGTACAATAATATTACACATATGTCATATACATTAAAAGATGAAAAAATAAAGAAAATTTCAAACATATCTTTTCTAGAAACACAAATATGAATTTAACGAAGTATAATTTGTAAATTATCATTTTACTGCATATATGTATCATTAAAATTTTATTTAATTATCATAATACTGCATATATGTATTATTAAAATTTTATTTAATTATCATATCCGATTCTTTAATCTATTGGTGTACGGGAGTGGTTCATGGGAGAACCACTTTTCATGCGAGAACCAAAAATCATACTTAAGTAAACTTCAAACATTTTTTATTTCTTCATACGTTATTATTTTTTAAACGGTTTGCACCATTAACTCACAATTTTACCCTTTTTCAAACGAGTATAACGATGTTATGTCAAAAAAATAAAATAATTTGTGTCGTAAGTTGTAGTATACTACATATATGTAGTATACTTGTAGTATACATTTTCTTTCTTTTTCTTTTTTGAACGACTACCTGTAATACACATAGATACATTAAAAAAAACAATTATAGGAAATGTGTGAAGTAGCTCATGGTACTAAAATATATGAATTATCATCATGCTTCATATATGCATTATGACATAATACATTAGTATTACACATATGCAGTATACAAAAAAAAAATTGAAAAAGTAAAGAAAAATTCCGAATAAATCTTTTCTAGAAAAGCAAATACAAATTTAAAGAAGTATAATTTGTAAATTATCAATCATACTGCATATGTAGTATTAAAATTTTATGACATTTTTTTTTCCTTTTTAATATGGCTTCATTATACTCGTTTGAAGGAATAGAAAATTTGTGATTCAGTGATGCAATTCGTTTTAAGAAATAATAACATATGAAGAAATACAACATATTTAAAGTTTATAAGTTTTGGTTTTTTGATTCCCACATGAAAAAGTGGTTGTCTTAAACATTCTTTAATTCGTGTACACCGATCTTATTTTACCATTCTGAACGAGATGACCCGTAGATGCCCTAAAAGTTTTTTATTTTGGCCCAATGGGCCGCTCTATCAGATGCCCAATTACCCAATAAATAAAATAATTAACAAGAAAAATCCAAGTGATAACATTCTAGCCCTTTATCATTTTAGCATACTAAAGGAAAATAATTTCAGTCTTTTACAATGTGTGTCAAATCCGAATAATTAACGTAGTTGTATAAAATAAGGTCACCTATAATATTATTAGCTTTCTATCCGGCTTTAACTTATTTTCTATGAACCTATACAGCTCAAACCACATTTTCTGCAATTTCACTAGTTAACACGGTGTATTGACCGGGTTTCGCGAGTTACCCGATCTTGTTGCTTAGCAAGATATTAACTGGATCTAGTGAGTTTTCTGGTAACAAGTTCTCTCCAATTAAAAAAAAAAAAGTTTAATTACGAAAGTGATAAAGTTGTTCAAATAGTAAGTTTGGTATGGCTATTACAGAACAAAATTAGAGAGTTAAAATACAATAAAAGTTTATAAACAATATATAGATGTTTAACTTTAATATGTTACAAATAATATATATATATTTTACATAGATAAGACATTGTTACAATACATTAGTTCATTAACTAATAAACTAATTTCCTAAGTACTTATGGAACCATTCTTCTCCCTTGCAGTAATGATGCATAACATTGTATACCTCCATCAACAGTCTTGGAAACCTATTTCCAAAATACTCATCAAAGCCTTCTGGTATTGATCCCAACAATTCCTGTTAATCACATTGTGTAATTAATATTATTATTTTTACTTGTCACGTGTTAAATCTAGTTTTATATTGCGAAAACCGAACCGTTCATTTTTACTGGTTTGCATTCTAACCGTTTCGGTCCGGTTTTAACAACATCGATGAAAAATTGAAAACCAGACCAAACTAAACCTGAATTTCTTTTGGTAGTTCTCTGTAATGATTGAGTTTATTGCGAATAACACGCAGCAAGTCGCGAACACTATTGTATTTATAACGCCTATAACGTCCAATATTAGCAATAAATACAGGTTCCATTTTTTCATCCCATTTTCCACCCAAAGCAACATAACCTTTAATTTCTAATGCTCCAAGAATAACAGAATCCACTTCTCTATCTTCCAATTCCACCCTGTCACTTGTATCGCGCAAAAACGATATACGCGTTTCACAATTCCAAAACAGAGGATGGTGTAACACCTCTGACGCCTTTGGCCTGACACAAATAATTAAAAAAAAAATAATTGATTATAATTAAGTGATTAACTACGTTAAGTTTAACAATCGTACCTGAGTTCAGCATTAGGGTTTAACAACTGAGAGAAGAGATTCACTGCTTCGGGAATGTGTTCTACCAAAAAAAGATTCACTTGATTTTTTGCCACGTTGACATCGCGTTCGAGATGCTCGCCAAATGGATGTCTGCCACATGTAATGCAGAAAAACAAAACACATCCTAAACTAAACATATCTACGGCTCGTGTTTGGCGACCGAGAAGAAGTTGTTCGGGTGCTTGCCAACCTGAACTTCCAGAACCTAATGAGAAACAAATTAAACTCAAATAATTAGCAAAAAGAGTTAATTACACAAATGGTCCCTGTAGTTTGCAGAAAGTAATATTTTTTGGGTACAGCAGCAGGTTTGTTCCGATTTTATACTTTCAGTTTTGTACCAAGTTTATAAGGGTGAAATGACCAAAATACCCTTTGACTTTTAAAATTTTTATAGTCAAAGGGTATTTAGGTCATTTGACTCTAATTTAACGGAAAAACAGAAAGCTAGTCTTAATACCCAAACTTGTTACTTTCTGTAGACCACAGGGACATCTGCGTTATTAAATCTTAATAAAATTAAGTTGACATTAAAAATTACTTACCTGTAGCATGATGTCCCAATGATGACATGTCGCCAACAAGGCGTCTACTTATGCCCATATCAGAAAGTTTGCCACATAGGACTTTCTCTTTAACTATCAACACATTGTGCGGCTTCAAATCGCGATGAATAATCCCCAATTCATGCAAATGTACAAGCCCAGATACTATATCCCTAAAATAAACATAAAATAAAAAAATAAAAAAAAAACTTTATACATGTTAAAAATTTGGGCAAAATGAGTTAAAAGAAAAAAAAAAGATTCTACCTCATTAACTTTAGCAGGATAGGGGAAGGGTAACCGTTTGGCCTCCATAAATGAACATCATGAATAATATCATTCATCATTCGAGCGTTTGTGGGTCCCACGTTTTGAGACGACTCTATGTACATTTGGATCAAATCATACAGACTGCAAGCGCAACGCTCCAAAGAAAGATAAACAAAATCATGATCATATTCCACACCGTACCAACGAACAATATTTGGATGTTGGTCTGAAGCAATAAGGTTTTGAATTTCTTTAAAGGCGACATCATGGTGGGCCCTCACAAGGCGTTTAACCGCCACCTTACGACCTTCATATACTCCTTCAATAACAATGGTCCCATTACTACCCTTTGCAATTTCTTTACTTGACACAAATAATTTACCAATTGATCGACCTTCCATATCACATTCGATTAAATGATTAAACTTTAACGAACTTTTTCCACTTTCAACCTCTGAAATTCCATTTCCGTCCTCGTTCCCATAATTCTTCCCAGATTTCCGATGTCTTTTCTTTCTAGAAGAGGATGATTTTGCGTTGTTGTTCAACGTTACAGACGTCAGAGTATGGTGGCGATACATGAGAAATCCAATCACAACAATGAGAACCAAAATTATGACGATTGCAATTCGCCTTTCAGCAACCACATGCTTTCTTGCATCTTGTGGGCCCAATATTTCTGGGCCCAGTATTTCCGGGCCCGGGTCCACGCTAGGCAATGAAAATAAGTTTTGGGTCTCGAAGTCGTCATCACGGGAATATTTTAAAGATTTTTCAGAATTTGGTAGCAAAGGCTCGTTTGTAGGGAGTAGTAAAATTGGAGCTTTATGTTCAGATTGCTTTCCGGTTAAGTGTAAGGAATCGGAAACATGAGGGATACGCAACCGATGCACAACGGCTTTTGATTGGCATGATAATGGCATATTGAAATTGTTATCGGATTTGGAACCGATATCAACACGCGAGGACACAGATGGACCCGTTATTGAATTAATATTTTCGTGACAAAGTAAGGCGACATCAATGTCTGCAACAGTCACATTCCACAAAACTTTATCAGAATTTGGAGCAAATGTTGTTAGTGTATAGTCTGTTCTTGTGAATGAGAGTTGCTTATCGGGCTTTTCATTTTTGGTGATGACTTTTTGGATGACAGAATCTGAGGTGGCGTTGGTTGATGACATGTTTGCAGTATCAGGTGTGCTGTAATGAACGCGTATTATTTTCCCACTATCGGCATCAACCACATACGCGGTTGTCTTTTTGGATCCGAGAATAACGCCTCCGTCTTCTGATACGTGTGGCGTGATTCTGATAAATTCCTCCATACTCATATCCATAGTCTGTGAGATACAATTAGTTAGTTGGTTTTGGTTAAAATGTTAATAATGTTTTGGTAATGTGTTAAAAGTATCATAATTCATAAATTTACCTGTTTGCCAAGATCTGTGTGTGCAACCAAATTCCAATCATCACCGCAATCGATAAAATAATTGCCACCAGATGCAGATGAATTTTCCTTATCATCATCATGGTTGATAGGAGCCTGATATGAAGAGTAAATTGGCGATCCTGATGCGAATGACCAAATTAACCTCCCAGAATCGCGATACACCAAACTGATTGTACCATCCAAGGTAGCAACAAGTGATGTGTCATGATCACTGGTTGGAGAGATGTATGTGAGTCTATGAGAGCAGATTAATACTTATGATATTACAAAAAATAGTGTGAAATTGGTCGGTTATCATATTCATGTGGTATTTTTGCATTGAAATTTTTAACAAGTACAATTTTGGTACAAGTATTGGAAATTAGCTTTCAATATCTAGCCATTGTATTGGAGTTTCATTCATCATCTACCACATCTATACAATCTATCTATGATTTTAGTGATTTCTATGGACTTAATCATCAAACATGAAAGCTAACAATTTAGCTATTCAATTAAAGCAGCAAAATGCAGTAGCATGGATCATTATACACATATTTTGCTAGGGTTTAAGGTGAATAGTAACAAATTAATGAGAAATCAGGTGAATGTTCGTCAACAATCTCAAATTAACAACTAGATCAACAAAAACTTACTCCGGAAAAGACAACAGAGACCGCTTAGCAGGAGCTTGATTAAACTTCAAGATTTCCAAATTCTGGACGCTGTCACTCGATTCAAACAACAACACGAACAACAAAAAAATGGTAAATAAAGCCCATGACAAGATGCGATTCATCGATCGTGATTGAATTTGCTAGAAAACAGAGTTTGATTGATTGAGCCTCGACCTCAATTTGCTAGCATGTCATGATAAATTAGGGGAAAATAACTTGAATTAAGATCTTCCAAACTAGTAATTGATTGACAAATCGGAGGGAGATGAAGGATTATCTGGAGGAAGATTCGATGTGGTTTCTGTGTATACAATTCAAGCATCTCCAGAGCCGTGTGTCATCGATTGTTTGAGTCCCAATTTGAGTCAACCAGCGAAACCACTTTTCGGAAATCCTCAAAACCAGCACACGTCATCGTCACCTGATAATCTGAGACATAGTTCCATTTCGACCCATTGAATATATTTTACTACAAATTCAGTCCTTTAACCGAAATTCTATTCTATTTCTCGCAAATCGATGGGTTTAACTTTCTCAAATTCGAAGCGGGTAAGTCATGAGAGGAGATGTTTTAAATCGAGACGCCCTGCACTAAATGGCCTTGGTCTTAATTTTCTACTTGGGCTCTCTTCTAAAAAACCGGCTCGAGTAGGAGATGATGCTTTGGGTCTTGACTCATCTTTGGGTCATACTTCTAATGACTCGGAGTCTGATCCAACAATCGTTCAAAACCCAACCACTGTCTCGGTTGAATCATTCCCAAACAAGGGTGTTGCTTTTCCCAATTTGGTTGGAAACAAAGATTCGATGCTCCTTTTTTCAAGGTTACTAGGGTGGTTAAAACTAAAAGAAACGTCAATCGAAAAAGCACATGTGGATCGGGTCTCTCGTTATGAAGCCAAAGTTTCCATAAACAATGATTTGAAAAGTTGTACGTTTCTTCCCCCATGAAAATCTTTAACAACTACTGGTGACGCAAGTTTTTTAGGTGGTTTCCATGATGTCTCTAGTTTGTAGCGTGGGTGTTGTAATCTGTTTGTGCTCGGCGGTTTTCTCTCGGTTTGTGCGCTTTTTTGTTTCGTGTTGTCTTAGTGTTTTGGTGTGTTTTCTTTATTGGCGTTACTTGGTGTATTATCTAGCATCTTGCTAGTTTCGATTTTGGTGGAATAAAATTTTTTGCCGTTCAACAAAAAAATAAGTTAAATAATAAAACATAATTGGATAAAGATGTATAGATTAGAATGCTCGGATGATTCAACTCCAAGCTCGCCAAGAAGACTCAGCATGATTGGTTTAATTAACGTGTTCATGGTTTCGAACAAACTTGACCCAAACCTAGAATAATATTTGTTGAGTTTGTGTCATGTTTTTTGTCTTGTGATTTTTCATATCGTTGTTTAAATAGTTGGATTATTCTATGTGGATGTGCATCACCAGCATTTATTGAGGACTAAAACTATAAATTTGAATCAAATTGTTGACTAGAACAAGTAGCTGGCAATCTTGACTTTCCATTAACTTTGCGTCTTTACTCGTAGAGTCGTAGATAATATAGAAAGGCATTTTTCTATTATTAGTAAAATACAAGAATGAATTTAAAATAATAAAAAAACATAAAGGAATTATCCATAAAAGAAAACAAACCTTGACATGTAAGTATGAAAAGTTATATTCCTTGCCAATATTGCCATGTATGTATTTTCTGATTGGTCAGCTACGTTACTAGTTATTTTTGTTTAGAACCGCTAAAAATAGTATTAAGTCTTTTTATGGCTGCATGAAGATAACTTTACATAGAAATCAAAGATAGATAAAGTAAAATCAGTTTACATCGAAACGTTACTTTAAACGACTACAAAACAATTGGTTCGTCATATGTGAAATGAAATTTTTAAAGCACGTATCAGTCGACTATTCACTAATAGTCATAAGAACTTGATCTTTTGATGTGGTTTTTCGAAGACTTTGTTTTGCTATAAAAAAATAGTGACGCAACTTATTGTTTGTTTGCCTTTTGTTTCGATGTAATACATACTAACAATTTAGAACTTTATTGGCAAAAAAAAAAATGACCAAACTTCCTTTCGACCAACGGGCAAACTCAACCAACCAGTCCAATTTGGTTTGTCTTTGTAATTACCAACTTTTCCTTAAAAAGAAATAAATATTTATTTATATGAATTCCAAAACAAAATTACAAGATATTAAGAAATAAGCAAAAGTGGTAAAAGATTATTTCATGACAAAATCCACATATAAACAGTAGACCAAGTTGTAAGTGCAAACGCAGCAGCCAAATAAGTCCACATCATAAGCATTGCACACTCCTCTTGTCCAACATTAAACAATTGTGCCATTGTACCTGCATTTTCCATTTTCAAATAATTAATTTTCTCTAAAAAAAAATTTAATTTTGTTTGACTTTCACAAGTCAAAAGTCAAAGATACTTACTGATATTCACACCAGGGGGTAGAGCAAACATGATCAACAGCGCAAATCTAAAAAGCGGATCCGGTGGAAGCAACCCCATAACTCCCGCCAAATTAATCACACCGATGCCAATCACCGGAAGAATCATGTAACGCACGATGATAACCGTGAAGATGATCGCGGGCCCCACACTCACCTTTCCTAAACCTGTAAAAAATTTACCAATCTTTATTCATTCCCTTTTTATTGTAGGAAATGTATGAATATTTGATTTCAAAAAGTTGTCATTTTCATCTCTGTTGTTTGGTGACTTATGCCAGCTTCATCCAACTAAAACTTTTACGGGGATAAGTCTGTGGATGAAAATGACAACTTTTGAAAGGTCAGGTACCAAGAGAAGGAAAAAAAAAGTTTATGGATTAAAATGACAAAATTCACCAAACCACAGGGACGAAAATGTCAGTTAAATCTATTTAATTTTCATGCCTATTTTGTACCTTGTGTGAGGTTGCCACCTAGGATAAGAGTGAGACAAGGTATGGTTCCATCTCTATATCACCACAAATTAAACATATTAATTAAAAAAAAATAATACTTTTTAGATGTTTTAATGTTAGAAAAATTGTAATTAGCATCACCCGAGTAACGTCATGGAGTCTTGAACCACTCGTAAAGGCGCTTTTTCGCCGACTAAAATGTTTTTTACCAACGGGATTGCCCCAAACAAAAGTCCTGCAAACTAATTACCAGTTATCACATTTTCAACCGCGTGTTTATAACCTTTTAAATATTTAAAATGTTGTACTTACAGAACCGATGGTCGGGGGTGCTAGTAATTGCTCCAAAATTTTCTTTATCATTTTCACCAACTGATCTGAAAACGACCCCTTTTTTTTCTCTTCTTTTGCTGATGATCCTTGATACGCGATCTGCAAATCATGAACGCAAAAACGAGTTAGATTCAAAAACACAAGTGAAGAAACAAAAAAAACAGATTTTTACATATTTACCCTTACACATTGGTTTTCTGTATCATCACTAGTCAAGTTTGGAGAATACATGATGTCATGATCATCTTGATAATCTTTATTTAAAAGACGAGTGTTTTGATTTGCATCCGAGTTGTTATTGGTTTCGATAGACGGTTTTTCATTTTTTTTCATTGAGTTGTTCTTTAAAGCCGAGCTTTGGATCATCTGGTAAGTACATGTCCATGTGTAAAAACTACCCAACTGCAAATAACCGTTTTATAATTATGAATGCATAATATCTTAGAAGGGTATTTAAGACATTTCACTGGTGGTAAACGCATATGGACTTACCGCCATGGAGAATGATGCATATGAGATTCCTTTAGCCTTACACAAATTGTGATCACCAAACGGGCTGCCATCATCGGTGCAGATCGCAGGGAGCATAATCAATAGAAGATTTGCAAAATTTCCTAAATTTTTTAACAAAAAATGTAATTTTTTAAGTGAAGAACATAGAAAAGAATAATAGACAAATCGGATGTGAACAAAAACCTTGATTTGCCAACTCACAACGTAATGGTTATATAGACCAAGCTTTCATCCTTTCTTTTATTACTAACAATGTTTTTATTATAAATGTCATTTATTAGGATTAAAAGCAAAAGGCCAACCGATCAAGGTCATGTCAAATTTGAAAAGGATAGCTAATTTAAAACATTGAAAACAAAGTTGATTTGATAAAAAACTCCAACTTTTATATTCTTTGATCAGTGACCAAGGGTAGAGAATCTTCTAGATCGTTAATTGCGACGTTATGTAAATATTATGATCCAATAATATTGGGATTGAACCTGAACAACAATACATATTTTAGTTTTTGTACCAAAGAGGTAACCAAGACTATTTGTACGGAAGATAAAGAGATCAGCTATCTAAAATATGTCGGTCAAAACTTACAATCTTCAAAATTTCCTTCATATATGAAGGATTGAGTATAATTAACGAGGGAAATTTTAAAGATTCCAAGTTTTGACTGGCATACTCTAATTAGACTCAATCCTTCATATATGAAGGAAATTTTGAAGATTGTAAGTTTTGACCGACATATTTTAGATAGTTGATCTCTTTATCTTCTGTATCAATATAATCAATAGTCTTGGCTACCGCTTTGGTACAAAAACTAAGATATGTGTTATTGTTCAGGTTAAAATCCCTCTCTTATTGGATCATAGTATTTACCAACTAACGATTTAGAATATTATATCTACCCTTGGTCACCAGTGAAAAACTAAAAGATAGAGTCTTTCATCAAATCAACTTTGTTTCCGACTTTCAAATCAGCTATCTTTTTTAAGTTTGACACGACCTTATTAAACTATGAACATCATTTTTGTAAAAACACTTGAAAATTTTATTTGAAAACTTTTCTTCAATCATGGATTTCAACTTTCCTTGATACCGGTGAATGGAATTACATACATTCCATTGCACATCCTCCTATCTCATCTTAATCACATATACATCTCTTTCTTCATAAAAAATTGAATACGTATTCCATCAATCGAGACAAATATAAACCAAAATCCAAAATCAAGAATCTAAATATGAAATCAAATCATATAAAAGCCAAAAAAGGTAACAGAAAGATCGAAGATATGAGGAAGCAACAAATGAAACCTAAACCAAAACCAAATCAAAACAAGAGCACATAAGATTCACACTAGAACAAGATCGAAGAAATGATCAAATGATGAAGCACAAGATCGAAGAAAGAGTAAAGATTTATCATTCAAACAAGTATCTGGGTTCCAAAAATGTAAAACAAATCGTATAAACCACGACGAACAAACGATGTAGAATGATGGATCTTAAAACATTATCGTTACACTTGACATGAAGAACGACGAAGACGACATAGGCGCGTCGGATTTGGTGATGTCGAAGAAAGATGAAGAAGATGATGGTGGAGGTTGATGGTGAAGAACAAATTAGTTACGCGTAAGCCCCATAAATCAGGATGAAGACGACAATGGAGGCTAGTGATAATTAGGGCTGAAAATCTGGAATGGTACGATTGTTGGAAGAAAAAGGGAGGGCAACTATGTCTTTTAACTATTTTAACATTCTAATTCCATTTATAAATTTACTAATCAAACACAGTAGAAATTTTCAAATAATTCCGTTCATTTTTAATTTAAATTCTATTTCGGTTCAAAACAAAATTATGTGAATCAACACCCGAAGAGTTTCAACTCACTTTTTAATAAAAAAAATTTTTGACGTTCCACTGTGGTATGGTCAACCCGCAAACCTGTTAGCCGATATACATATAACTCATTTAATATGTCTACAACTTGATTACAACTCATTTACATCCCGCCAACCTATATGATAACTGTGTTACACGCATTGAGTATGGTTCACATGATTTTAAGTGTGCTCAGGTTAGAGCTTATGTATTTTACACGAATAAATAAATGAGTTGTATTTGAGTTTATTAATTCAACCCAACAATTCGACACGGCGGACCAAAAAGTAAAAAAGATTAAATTGCAAAAGCTAAAAAATACCATGAATTTACCTGTTGAACACATTGCTATTATAAGACCTTCTAAATGAGGCTTTGGTTTGATCAGTTTAACTGCTATCCATCCCAATATTCCTCCACATAAAAAAGTTATTCCAATATTTATTGGCATAAACCACCTACACAAATAAAATTAAAAAATACATCACAATAAAATGATATACAACTTATACATGAAACGATAACTTGCAATATCATTATGGAATTAGAGTATCATGAGAACCACATGAGTCAGAAAACATAAAATATATTTTATTTATTCGATTAAAACAAAATTAAAACTTATCATCTGTTACAATAAGAATGTAAACTTAAAAAATGTGGTTACAGGATGATTTATTGTTCAAGATTATTTTGAGATACTTGGTAATCCGAAATAAATTTCTAATATTTAGATTATTCTTGAGAGACAAATGTATATATTCGTATTTAGAAATTTTACCACGAGATAATGTCTTCAAAGGTGACAGTCTCAACAAGGCTTGCAAAAATAAGGGAAGGCGTAAATACCACAAACACAATCTGCAAATATTACAGATTCTTAAAACCATCGTTCCAAAGTTAAAAACTAAATGTTTAAATGTTATTTAAATTAGACAAAATTACAAATTTCAACCTTTATGTTTTTTAATAATCACAAATTTCAACCTTTAACTTCATTAAGTACACTAGACAACCTTTAACTATAGTTGATTCAAATCTCAACCTTTAAACTAACTTCAGTTAATTTTCCCTGTTAATTATTACTACATGGTTAGTTTTAACAAAAAATTAAACTTAGGGGGATTTAATGTTCAGCGCGACTGTTAAAACTTCTTTTTGCGTTTCCCGCTTCGTCCGGGCTCCGTTTTGCGCACGGTTTTCACCTACGTTCACGATTTTTCATTTCCTATCTAACCTCACTGGTTTCACCTCCCAGAGAGGTGTTGAGATATCGGATCTATGATACATTTCATCGTTTTTACTGTATATTTTGTATCGTCGCTCGTATCAAAATTTCGTATAACTCAAAAGATCCAAAATACGTATTAGAATATGATAAAAGTATCTATATCATATAAATAATA
>WOUH02000014.1:11920922-11933744 GCA_009936405.2 Stevia rebaudiana
ACGAAAATTAAGAAAAATTATGTACACATGTATCATCCTACATAACATGATTTTGAAGGCAACGGGTCAAGCAATATCACCCGATTACATTGAAGACCCGCCAAGTCAAGAACCGCCCGAAAACGACATCGTAATCCAAATTCACTCCAACATTGTCCACCATAATCTTCGTTCCGATCTTGTCGAACATTTAGATCATTGATCTCAAGAATGGCATGCAAACCAAGCCAACAACTAATGTATTTTTTTATTTTTAGTTGTAGTTTTTTTTTTAGTTTTTTTATTTAAGTTTTTTTTCTTTTTATTTTATGTTAGTTTGTATTTTTTTTATTTAATGAATGAAAGTTTTTTTATATTTGAATGTTAATAATATTTAATAAATATTAAATAAGTGATGAGGCGGAAAAGTGGGGAAAAATGGGACGGCTACACGAAAAATGGGGAAAAGTGGGGAAGCTGATGTGGCAGTGGGGAAAAATGAGAGGACTCCCTCCCCTCTTACACCCATTTTTCACCACCCCTTCTAGCTTCTGCGTGGCACTGACGCGTCATAACTCACCCCTTCTCCACGCCCTTACCACTACGCATAGTCTAAGAAGTAAACACAATTACCGAAGAAAATCACTCTGTAATCAAAGGCGTGCGACATTCCTGGTTTGTTCTGATTGAATATTTGACTGGGCTGATTCATGCATGCTTGTTTAACTATAATACGAAATAATGTTACAATATTACCAATATCTTTCCGTTGACAATCTAGAAATTAAAGAAGCACATTTCATTTACTTTTCAGAGTCAGTCATATATGTAGTATTTTAAACTCAACCATCTATAAATTTCTCCATAAATTACCAGAAAAAAAAAACACAAGTACGCTCGATCCTAATCACAAAACAACATGCTTCTTCTTTTCACACTTGTTCTGGTTACTAAATTACAATTAGCTTTGCCATCTCCTGAAGGCAGTATTCAAAGTGCCACCGCGAACATAGCGAAGTCAGGCTGCCAAACACTATGCGGGAATTTGACGGTTGCATACCCTTTCGGTATCGGTGCAGGCTCCGGTTGTTCCATAAACGAATTGTTTGATCTAACCTGCAACTCGACTTACAACCCACCGAAGCTTTTCATCCGATCAGGAAACATTGAAATCCACAATATCTCAGATTCTGAGATGTGGGTCACAAATGTTATTGCATACAGATGTTACAACCAGTCTGGGAATGTAACTGCCGACTATTACGCGTGGACTAACTTAGAGACGACCCCTTTTGTATTTTCCCAAAAGAACAAGTTTACGGTGATCGGGTGCGATGACTTTGCTTTGATCACCGGGACAAACGGAGGTGACTTCTCTAGCGGGTGTTTCGGATTATGTAGCAAGTCTAACGATGTGCCTGATGGGTACTGCTCAGGAATCGGTTGTTGTCAGACTTCCATACCAAAGGGTCTTAAACGTTATAACGTTACACTTCTGAGTCTAAACAACCATAGACGTGTAGTGTCGTTCAATCCTTGTGGGTTTGCGTTTCTTGGTGAGGAAGATAGCTTTGAGTTTCGTGGTGCACAGGATCTATCTAATGCCACCGGGTTTCGTACGAGGGTACGGAACATGGTGCCCACGGTGCTGGAGTGGGTTATCGAAAGCAACCGGAGTTGCAAGGAGGCTAACGTGTGCAAAGGAAATAGCTCATGTGGTGATGCAGATATTGGTGGTTATCGTTGCATCTGCAATAACGGTTACCAAGGAAACCCTTATCTTGATCCAGGCTGCCACGGTAATTAATTAAGTATTTTTAACTTTGTTACAATTCAAAATAATATATTTTGCTAGAATTAATGTAAGTACGTTTTCTTCACCTAAACGAGCTCGATGTTGATATTAATTATAGACTAATAGTAATTAATTACTTATACATTTATCTAATCTGCATATTTGTCAATATATATTTATATGTAGTAAATTAAGTTGCAAAAACGAATCTTTGTACGTGCAGTGCCGGCCTCTTGATTGATATTTTATATACTGTCTAAATTAATGAGCCTACTTACCACCACCGGTGTGAATATGAAATATATTCATAATTGACTTGTAATTAAAGGACTATATATATATATATATATGTTTTAATTTTTGTTTCCTAGATGTGAACGAGTGTGAAGATAAAAGCAACATCCGTTGTTATGGGGATTGCGTTAATACAGCAGGGAGTTACAATTGTACATGTAGACCCGGATACACCGGAGATGCAAAAACACCAGATGGCTGTCAACCCATCTCTAACGGCTCTAAATTTCCAGTCATGGTATTCACATTAGGTAATAATACTTAAATTTATTCTTCATATAATTAATTAAGTAAACACCATGCATGGATAATATTCTTAATTTCGTATTCAACTGCTCTCTTTATATTGGCCGGTTATAATTAAATGAAATGATTTTTCCTTTTATTTCACATGCATGTAGCTCTAGGGTTTGGCTTCTTGGCAATATTATCGGGGGTGACTGGGATTTTCTTTGGCGTAAGGAAGAGGAAACTAATCAAGCTACGAGAAAAGTTTTTCGAGCAAAACGGGGGTGTTTTTCTGAAACAAAAACTCAACGCACCAGGGACTAGTGATGCAATGATTATGTTTAGCACTGAACAGCTTCGGAAAGCGACTGACAACTATTCCGAGGAGCGAATTGTTGGTCGGGGTGGTTATGGTGTAGTGTATAAGGGTATTTTACCTGATAAACGTGTTGTTGCAATAAAGAAGTCTAAACTAGTGGACGGGACCCAATCTGAACAATTCATTAACGAAGTCTTAATCCTTACACAAGTCATGCATCGAAATGTCGTAAAGCTTTTAGGTTGTTGCTTGGAAGAGGAGGTCCCGGTACTAGTTTACGAATTCATCTCGAATAACACACTTTTCTATCACATTCATAATATATCGGGTGGAATGAGTTGGTTATCATGGGAGAACCGGTTGAGAGTTGCCATTGAAGCTGCAAGTGCACTTGGATACCTTCATTCACAAGCCACTACGCCTATCATACACAGAGACGTCAAGTCTACCAATATACTACTAGATGATACCTACACCACAAAAATTTCTGATTTTGGTGCCTCAAGGTTAGTCCCATTAGATCACAATGAAGTCACTACTCTTGTTCAAGGCACGCTAGGGTACCTTGATCCTGAATACTTTCACACAAGTCAACTGACCGACAAGAGTGATGTATATAGTTTTGGAGTGGTCCTCGCAGAACTCATAACCGGGCAAAAACCCCTTTGTTCAGATAGAGCCAATGACGATAAGAATTTAGCGACATACTTTGTCAAGGCGATGAAAGAGAACCGCCTATTCGAAATAGTTGAACCACGAGTTTTACGAGAAGGAACTCTCGATGAATTACAAGCGGCAGGTGATCTAGCCAAGAGATGTCTTAACTTACATGGAAATGACAGGCCTACTATGAAAGAGGTGGCAATGGAGTTAGAAGGTTTGAAGAAGTTGAAAACTCATCCTTGGGATCAAAAGCAAACACATGAAGAATCCAGAAGCTTAATCCTAGAAATTGAACAATCTGATCTTTATGAAGTCCCATTAATCCCATATAGTTCCAATGAATGGGAATCTTACTCGGGTAGCACTAATATGAAATTTCATGAAAGCACACCTCGCTAAGTTTTAAGAGTGCTTGTTACATACTCTTGATTTTGTGAGAATCACGACTATGCTTTCCCATGAACTTTAGTTATATATATCTTTGTGGCGTCATTTTGTCTTAGAAGGAGTTTCGAATAATTATTGTTTGTACCAAGGTGAACCTAACGTGAACAGTTCATGAAGTTTTCAACAGAAAACGCGTTTGCGTTCGTTTGTTTAATAAATGAACAGACATGAACAAGAAAATATTATTCGTTTAATTATATGGATGACCATGAATAGAGTTATGTTCTTTCATTTATGTTTCTAAACGTTCGGTAATATATTCTTTATGTTTGTTTATCTCCATTCATTAGATATGTCTCATATTTTTAATGTTTACTTTATCACCTTGTCATTTAAACTAGAAACCTACTAATTTATAGTGTGTATCTTATTAGAAACTTGCTCAGTGAAATGATTAGTTAGAAATTATTTTGAGATAACTAAGACTATGATTATTACTTTTAAGTTGTACTTTGTTTCAATATGCTTATGTTTATGTTTTATATGTTTATGTTTTATATCAAGTGTTTAACTTTATATTTACACAAATCTAATGTTTAGGATTAAAATTGTTTTATTTTTTTAAATAATATATGTTTTATGCGTTCATGAACCGCTTGTGAACAAATAAATTTCTCAATTACCAAACATGAGCAACAATCCTAGCCCGTTTGTTCATGTTTTCGTAAACAAGTTTAATGATAACCAAACAAACATGAACAAATGTTTTTATATATCCGTTTGATTCGTTTAAAGTCCTATACATACCAAGTAATAGCTTATGTATACATACCAAGTAATAGCTTATGTATACATTAAAAAGTAAAGTTAGTAGGGTTTACTCATGTACATTTTAACTTTAAAAAGTTTATTTCTTAGGTTTGTCGGTATAAATTTGAGGTCGTCATTTACATACGCTTAGTTAAAAAGTAAATTTGGTGGGATTTCCTCACCGACATTTACAACCCTCAACTTTATAAAAGGATTTATAAATAAATGATAAATAATTCCCAATCAAATTATTTTGGAAACTATTGGACTTTTGAGTCCAAACCTAAACCCGAAGACCATGTTTCATTTATTTCACACCTAATGGTTTTTCTCGACTTGTGAAAATCTAGTTGAGTTGATTGGTTGTAACCTGGACCATGGTCCAGCAACCCTATGTATGTACCATGGTCTAGTAATCACGTGCAGTTTACTTTTTTGAATATATAAGATAAATACTTAATTTGATAATAAAATTTTTAAATGATTTTGAAATTTAAATCTATTTTAGAATTTAAAATAAAATAAAAAGTATAAAAGAATTCAAAATATTAATCTAACTAATTTAAATATAAAAAAACTCTTGAAAAATTAAGAGAATATATCACATGCCATTTTTTGAATGTTTTATTAAAGGTGGATTACTTACGTGCATATTATCATACTATAAATTGATGTATTACATCATAGCTTTGATTTGATTTAATTCAAATTAAATGTGTACAGAAATCATTTTGCAAAGACATGTATGGGGAGTTGATTAATCATCCATATAATTTTGCAAACAGAATGAAGAATAAAACTAATCAAATCAATCAATAATTATTCTTCCAATATTATTGATACGGTCAGTTGATTAATCACTATCCAACTAATTTTCAATTTTAATTTCCAGTAGCTAAAGTATATGAAACCCAATTCATAAAATTCAATTAACTTAAACTCCATTTTAATTGGATTAAGAAACCATGCCTAATTCAGTTGACATATCTATCGAATTTGACACAAGTTGCAAACAAATCAATTTTCAAACATGTAAGTTCCAAATTTATTATAAAAACATTTTGCACATACACCAAAACAATTAATAATCACTGACTATATTATGCCCAAAAAATTTCCAAGTGAATGACCAAGTCCCAAATTCAGTTGTTCTGAAATCGGTTAAAGTGAGTAATTCAAACAATATGTCACAACAAAATTTAACTGAATACTTGGATCAATTTTAAAAACTAATTTAGAAATAAAATTCCCATTAAAAAACTAGATTCCCATCAATTTACAGGATACGACACCCGCTTCCAAACTTTGAAATTCATACGATTATATATATCATGCCAAATTCCAAGTATTCAATCCTCTTTTGCAAATTAGGGTAAAAAAGATACAACCAGTCACGTCATTCTAAATTTTACTTGAAAAACTTTGAGACCAAGATTAACACCCAATCAAACCCTAAATAGGTTTATCTTTGTTTGTACCGGTATAATGGAATTGAACGAATAGACAAACCTGAAACTTGATTTCAATCTTATGTGCTTGGATTAGTATTGAATCGTGAATCCCTATAAGATAAACCTAGGTTACACGCAATGACACAGAGAATCCGTGTGCAGTAGGAACTGGATTTTGATGATATCTGTGATGTTCTTTGTGGATGGTTCTTGTAACCGTACACACGCAGGTTTTGAGTACATCTGCAGATCTGCTTGAGGGTGAGGAGAGTGGGAGCCATCGGCAAGTGAAGCCGAAGCTGGCAACCACCGCCACCTCCTTCGGTAACCATAGGCATCGGCATCGGCAAGAGATTTCGGCGAAAGTTTGCCGAGTCAGGTAGATGGTGGGTGTTTGATGGAGTGGTACATTGTGCTTAAAAGGTGGTACAAAGTGAGAGGGTAGTGGGAGGGTACCATTGCCACTACTTTATGGTACTTGAAAGGGTAGTTGGAGCATTTGATGTAGCATAATGTGATTGGATAATTAAGAGGGTAGTTTACCCTCTTAGGGTACCACTCCCCTTACCCTGAGAGAACGTAATATACAAATATCAAGATACTGCATATGCCTAAAATTAAAAGCAATTACTGTGGGCCGGTATTCAATTAATTAAAGTCATAGCCCAAAACATAATTAATTTTAGAAGTCCATAATCATAACTGATTTTATAAGGACCAGTTTCTAATTATAAAGCCCAAATTACAACCCGTATTAAATCGAGCTCACACTCTCACGGCACTTAACTCATTTAATCTCTAATGTTATTTTCTCGATCGACAATAACATCAAAATAATCTACATTTGCTACATAGTTTCTCATGGTTCTGCTATAGTTTCATTAATTTGTTACATATTAAACTATGATCCTAACATATATGTCATTAACCTTTGTTATTATGGTTCTACTGTTACAGCAAATGAATATAAAAAGCTTTGAATATTATACAAATAAATAACACATATATTCAGTTCATAAACCAGGAATTCGGGATTTGGGAAGGTTAGTTATAATCGGAATTTAAGATTTCCAAAATGCTTTCATGTTACGGGTATCTGGTATCCATCCTGGTTTTTACCAGTACCCGTTAGTTTCGATCCTGACAATTGTTAAAATCAAATCCCAATCCTAATCTCGATAGTTCGGTACCAGTACTTGATACTAAAAATCCCATCCTTAAATAGAAAGTATATCGACATATTAGAGAGAAATAGGGTGTAGAAAGAGATTCATCCGATTTAGAGTGGACAGTTGAGAACAATATCTAACTAGTATTATACCCGTCCCAGTCCGGGTAACACAATTTAATAATACAAAAACTATAAAACTATATTTCTTCTTTTGTCTTTTACATTCGTATTTCAAAACAGCATTTTTAAATAAAAAAACTTTAGAGTCAAGCGCTGCCATCTCTTTCCTTAAACGCATATTATAATAAACCTTGCATTCAAAAGGAAAATAAACATTTTTATAATATCCAATTACAACTAATTATACATGAGTAAAAAGGACTAAGTTTACACTAAAAATGAAATCTCCATTTAAATCATCATTTTCAACATCCACAACCTTTGATTTAAGCATTTCTCAAGCAGCTTGATTATCATTTTCAAAATTGTTTGCAGTCTCCATTTCATCACTATCATCTTCATCAATACCAGGTCTTCAGTTGACTTTTTTCATCAGTTATATCTAAATCTAAGTAGCTTGGGCCACACATATAAGGCTAGTCCCTGACATTCCTCCTTACCCACTTCACTCCGAGCATGACCTATTTGTAGGCCTCTTCATGGTTTCTTAGTAACAATCAATCAAACATAGAATCATGTTATCATCATAATAGATTCTGAAATTGCAAATTGCAAATTGCAATGCATGTGTTCATCTCTAGAACAAACATATATTCGTCCCGAGAACCAACCATGTATGCTTAAAGACATAAACAAACTATATGTATAAAACAAATTTATATTGTGAAGTTGAACCAACTATTGATGCTTAAATGCATATCAATACATATTGTTATATAAAAAAAATTCAATCTCTATACCAAGTCAACAATAAAATCACTCAATCTTCTTACCAAAATAACAAACAGTAGCAGTGGACTATTTCAAGAATCATTGTTACATACCAAGTTATAAAATTGATTTCTTTGACTTCCCAGAAACCTAATGGCATAATAGACCAAAAGAAAGGAAACTCACTGTAAACATTGATTTTCTAGTATTATCAAAGCTTCAATGCCCTTGTCTCCTTCTGTCATTCCTATCTCTTTTATTTCCATCACTAATATGGTGACCTGGTTTTCCAACATATCATCTAAAAAACATCTTAACGTCAATATCACACATGAATAAACATTAGGGTATTTTATAAACCAAGGCAATAGAACATTAACCAAACAAATTTGAGCCATAAGTAAACTTACTAGCTAACATCATTATTACGACTTGGTAAAAGCAATTATTTCTTCCAGGTACTAGCAACCATAAGCCTCATCGATTAATCATATATAATTAAACGGTGATAGCATGATTGTTAGAAATATAGAATAATAAATAATTATATAATAGGAACGTGCTTGCAATGAAGAACCTAAATTCTTGATATTGCCATTCATTTAACTCAAATGGTTTTTGTCTTGAAATCGAGTTTTCATATCTTCATGTGAATCCTGAACTAAATTTTGGCAATTATCTTGATTCAATATGTGTTTATTTTTCTTCAGTCGATCCCTTCTAGAAAAGTTTCTAGTTCTTTTCCTTTTACCTGGTTTTTAATATATATTGCTTCATCATGATCCACCATTCTCCAAAGTGTTAGGATATTTTTTTTGTTAGTAATGTTAGTTTATGTTGATATGGTTACCTGCAATAATGATTTGAGTTTTGGAATTAATACAGGTCATTAAAAGAGCAAACTTTAAAACAAATAAAAAGGCACCATATTCATAGTATTTTGGAGTGAGATTTCACCATACCATTACAATTTTTCCGGACCTTTTGCTAATTTTCAGAAAGCAGAAGACCATGTGTAGCAACCTGGAACCCAAATAATAACCAATAAAAGATTTAGGAATATTCAAAATTTATATAGAACTATTAAATCGGTACCCCAATTTCTCTTTTAGACTTCAAACTCTAAAATAAAATAACCAAATTAATTCTTTATTATTATTATTTTTTTTTTTGCATAAAACACATTTAGAAAGATAAAGTAAATGGGCCAGCCATCGAACCCGCGGGGCTGATATGAAAACAACACATGTTTAGCTAAATAGGTTTGCGGGTTTTGATCTGAACCCGCTAGTAGTAAACCATGCCTGCTTATTTCATGTGAAGTCGGTCTCGTGTCAGAAATTCTGATAGCAATCCAGTTCAAGTCTACTCACGAAGGGCAAAACAGAGAAAACATTCTGATCCATTTGACCCTCCTAAGAAAAGGGATGCAGAGCAGTTTGTGAATTAATATTAGGAGGAGTAGTTATTTTCAAATTTGTCTAGTTAACGCAGGCTTGTCATTTCAATTTCTTGTCTTTGTATTTTCAATTTAGCAAACTCTGTTTGTAGGAGATTGCCCATCTCGAATAGGGTTGTATTTTCAGTGTTTAATCCCTGTTGTTTCCTAACACACAGCTAGTTTTGAGCTTTTAAAGTATAACAACACAATGATATACCTGAGAAGCTTTATGGCCTCAAGATTCGCAAGGTAAGATACAAACATGAAATCACCAGCCACTCATGTAGCTAATGGACAGTTTCTTGCAATAAGATGTTTCAAATCAAGTTAACAATAGGTGTAAATTAGTAATTTTAATTTACCATTAGAGTATTAGACAATCAGTTGATATGAAATTGATAATCTAACCCGTTAATAGTTAATAACATAATCTATATACAAGTTTTACCTCTTTACAAGTCACTTTCATCCAAAACATCATCATGTATTAAGCTTGCAGTATGAATTATTTCAATGATCTCTGCCAAACTCTAAAGTCTAAACCTGTAAGCTCTATTGTGGCTCTTCCCACCGACAGTAAATATTTGATCAGCAAGAGAGGGTGGTCTGCACCTAAAATCCACCACAACAATAAAATATCAGCAACATTAAAAACTAAGAAACTAATCGTCGGTCGATTCTTAACCAAAAAACACAAGAAGAAATAGCAGGCGAATGTTATGAAATGCGTCACCATTGTTGCCTACTGCAGTAATGAGATTTGATTCAAGCTTAAGAGATTTGACTGAAGCACGAGAAGAATCAAGTCACAAATTAGTAAAACAAATTCTGATGAAATAAACAACATATAACTTAGGAAAATGAAAGTAAGCAAAATGAAAGACAAAGTGTAGGTGAAGCAAAATGAAAGACAAATTATAACAATAAACTTAGGAATATTCAAAAGTTAAATAGAATTACCAAATCCGTACCCCATTCATGAGGAATCAACAACAAAACTTGCATATCAACCTAGAGCTTTACGTGATACACATTTATTCATAAAGTAAGCCAAATTAAGTCTAAGAAAACAGTAACAACTCAAATTAGGACGATATTTACAGCAAAATACATCAAATAGTGGTTGAGAAGAGATTATACCTCAACAAGGAAGAACAAACAACAATAAGCAAAAAAAAACCAAAAAGATGTTCAAATCATATCATGTAATTGAACCTGGTTGTTTAATCCTTCCATGTCGGTTCCTCCTCGTCTGCACAACAGCTTCTATACTCACTACTCAGCGATGGTAGGCAAAACTTGGTCAGTGTTGAAATCCGATACGCTCCCTTACTGGAATTGAAATCCGATGTTGAAAATAAACGTAATGAAGCAAGAAAGAAGATGAAGATGAAACCCTATCTGGATTCGTTGTTGAGACCCTGTACGTAGTAAAATCGACGGAGGTATTGCTTGTAGCCCTGCAAGGCTGCAACCAAACCTCCAAAGTCCGATCAACCATGTCGCTGACTCGCTGAGCTTTCCATGGCTCCATCTGAACAACGAATTTAGAGTTTGATAAAATCATAAATCAGTTGAATAAGCTATAATCAAACAGAAGCTAAAGGATTAGAGAAGGATTACGTATTTGGTGTATGGCGATGCGATCCTCTTCATTTTAAGCAACTTACTGTGAGTGGGGGTCGTTCCATGAAAAACACCGAATTTGAAAGCTTCTACTTATTAACTGCAAATGGTAAAAAAAACTGCCAAATTTTAGAGAAGGTGGAAACGTGGTCCTAAAACTGTGGAGTGGGGAATTACGCACAGTTAGTAGGGATTCAGTAACCGTAATTGCAAAAATAAAACCGTCAAATTATACGGCTGAGATTTAATCTAAGCAATAACCGCCAACTTTGGACGCTCGGGATTTAATCTTGTAGCGGTTATTGGGCTTTTCATGGCGGTTGACTCACCGGGAACTAAGTATATATAATTCTCATTTTGTATACTTGTTAAAATGGGTCGCACAATTTCAAGAGGAGTTCAAAAAAACCGGTTCCTGAACCGGAACCGGCGGAACCGAACCGATCCGAATCGACGGTTCCATACCGGTTCCGGAACCTAACCATAACTGGGTTTTCCGGAACCGGTTCCACCAAAAACCGGCCAAAACCAGTTAGAAACAAGTCAAAACCGACCAAAAACCATTCAAAACCAACAAAAAAATTGGTTAAGAACCGGAACCGACTCCTCTCTAGTCATTTTTTACTTTTGTTGACCGGAACCGGAACTGGTTCCTTATAAAAAATTGAGCACCTCTTGGCACGAAATGAACATCAGACCAAAAAGCCAAAATCTCTATAACTTCACAATACAATGGTCCATTAGCCCAACTATAACACTGGCCCATCAAATAATGTATACTTGATAGAAAAAATGATTCATAATGTTTATAAATTTAAAAGCATGTAAGCTTATTGAAATTTTCAAAATCCTAAGTGTTTACCAAATTAAATTGATCCTCGATAACAATTTTAATTGAAACTTGATCCCATTAAGGACTAGATCATCATAGTTTGATAAGAAACATTTTACCCATGTTGCCCGATTTCTACCAAATATGAGTGTTAACATGAACCGTTTCTTTTAAATAGTACTACATACTCATGTTTATTTAGCTCATCAGTTTTTTTTTTACTTTCTTTTTATTTTAGTTCGCATAATTTTTACCTTGTTATTTAGATGAGAGGTGAACAACGAGGACACCAAAGCTCCAAATCCAATGATTTTCCAACACTAGAGAGCAATCAACATGCAACAATTGTCATTTAAGACGATAGAGGACTGTACATAAACCCAAACGCATTATTGAGTAAATAATGGTAGTGATACATGAACAATTTCACATATCGTGTCTCCTTTGTACCAAGCATGATTGCAGATGCCATATTCGTTTCAACCGATGCCACATGCTATTGTGCTTCAATAGTTTAAGTGTGACGCCCCAAACTCCATGGGCACGTCATCGGATTTATTCAAAGCACAAAGGTTTAATAGAAATTACACAGCAGCGGAAATAAAACTCAAACATATATATATTAACCCAAGTACTTTATTACAATATTCAGAGTTACATCATAACTACTAACTATGCCAGCATTCTAGCTATGTCTCTTGATGCCTTCAAACTAAAACATCCATCACTTGCTTCCTGAAGTTCCTACATCTGACATGCATACTTACAAAACGTCAGCTTACGCTGGTGAGTTCTAAGTTTACAGTTAACTCATCTCTTCCGAGACGTTTACCAATATCACATCTATTATATTAAACAATATAATATTCAACCAACCCGACCTCATTCAATTCATATGTAAAAGACTTTAATAATCAATTAGTCGTTCCAATGTA
>WOUH02000014.1:11933844-11945541 GCA_009936405.2 Stevia rebaudiana
AATTACTATATAATAATACTCAAACGACCTTAAGAAAATTTCGACCCCCAGGAAAAATTTTTCTGGGTTCGCCACTGAGTTTAGGTTAAATAAAGAAAAGAACTTGTTTTCATCAAAAAAAAAAAAAAAGCTATTAAACAAATTACGAGTTTGGTGTCACGAGGTGTCCTTGTAGAGTTGTAGAGGCTAAGAGGTTGTTACAACTTTGCTCAACTAGACATGTGGGACTTATTTTATAAGGGGAATTTTCATGGAACAACTTTCTCAACTTGACGTGGAATCCTTTTTTATTTAATTTTTTTTTTTTTAAGAATGCATTAACCGTTACAACTTACAAATCAATTATTTCAATTCTACTTCCACGTTGGAACCGTTTATTGACATTAAATCTTCTCTATCAAATTTAAGCTTATGCATGCTGAACTTAATAATACGAACTACAAAAGGTTTAATAACTGAAAAATGTTTTAAGTTTACTCAAACGGATTAATAATTGAAAAATCAATAACATTTAAGGTCCAGGTGGGTATGGAATAATACCGTTTTGTGCAGCCTTGCTTTTGTTCATTAAGAAACATATTGTTGAAGTCATGCTTTATATTATCCACTTCTTCCACATCATCGGCTCCTTGAACCTTTTTAGAGCTTCGTAAATGTTTACATATTAATTGTATTATCACATTCTATTTCATTATGTTAATCTAACAAGTGAATATATATACATTTTTCAATATCTATATGTATAATTTGGTTGATTGAGTTATGGGACACATCAAAACTAATACCAAACCATAACTTTTAGTAAATCGGTTACGGCTTGATTTAAATAAAACGTTTATGTAATTTGTATCCTTTTGTATTGTTTTTGTTTCTTTATCTATCATTCATTCATTCTTAATTTATAAACTTGGGTGTACGTATTTAGCTTAAGATTAGAAGAAACAAATGGAAAGGATCGAAGAATAATTAGTTTGAAGTTATAAAATAAAACACTTAAAATTGAGGAGTTAGTGAAAGTACTAAAAAAAAAAACAATTAATTTCACTATTAAAATTTGGTAATAAGGGGAAATAACTAAAATCTAAAATATCTTTTTTTAAGAGTGTTTATTCTCACGTCTACCCATCACTTTCACGGCCTGTAAGTAAGGTCGAGTCGACCTCCATGAGAATCAACGACGACACCAGATGCGCAGGAACCACGCGGAATGGTAAATCTTCGCCCCCCATCAAAATCGAACCCGGGTTAAATCCGGATTCGATTCATCACCTGATGTCCTTCAAACCGCTCCCAGATAAATTCGAACCCCCCGACTTTCACCTAGGTTTCAGGACAAAAGCTTAAATATCTAAACTTGAATATTAACAGTTTTCATATTTAAAAGATAAATTCTATCTTTTATAAAACCCTTAAACGGGTACAAGTCAATCCACTCTAAAAAATGAAGTTAAACTTCTAGCTTTGTTTCAATTTTCTATAAAACTTTTGAAAAAAAGACAATAATATCCTTGACTTGAACCGAGAAGAATTTGAAACCAAAACTAGTAGCAAAATACGTGTTTAAAGACGAATACACATGAGACCTTGTTACAAACTTCTTACCGATTTAACAAAACAGCGTGTTAGTCGCCTTCGCCTTGTTAAGGCAAATTTCACATAAATCTCAGTTTTAGTCGGTAAAAAGGAAGATAACAATAACACAACTTGGTCAAGAACCAAACATTATAAACAATCAATGAAAGTGATATTCATACTCACATGAGTGTTACTTGTACACAAGCATCATAGAATTATTATATATAACAATTAACATACTTTTAAAAACATTAGTAGGATGCTTCAACTTCATCAGTTGGCACTGATGACCCGTTTGGAGGGTCATCAGCACGCAGTTGAGCAGAAACATCATCTATCGCAGAGTTCAACTGCGCAATCTTCTCTGTTAGTATCTTGCGTGTTTTCTGTTCCATTAAAACTGATATTATTAAATAATAATATAACAAAAAAAATTTAGAAAATTATATAGTAAACTTTTGACAACTCTCAACTCCCTTTATACAACTCAAATCAACCCATTCATTTGTAAATGGGTCAACATCGCGACATCTATTTTAAACCCTAATAATTATGGTTAACAAGTTTTTACCTCCAATGCTTTCTCTTCATCATATATAAATTTTGGCAGCTTCCGCATAAAATCTTTTCGGTCAGCTCCTGCAAGCGCCTTGCTTATCTGCATGAAAAATCATCATAAAATGAAATGATTAACATTAAACCCGTTTTAAAAAAAAATCTTACAATTCCAAATTAATTTTGGTTTGTGCATTTAATTGGTTTTTCTTTCTTGGTCATCAATAATTGGTATCCGGGGTCCAGATCCATTATCATACAGACTCAAACCGAACAAAATTCCCCCTTAAAGGAAATTGAATAAGATCACAAATTTTTTTTTTAAATGGTTGAAAACATACCTGTGGTGCATATATCGCGCCTAATGTTCCAACAACAATTCCTCCCAATACAAATCCGCCAACAAATAAGCTGGCGCCACCTAATCTATCATCATTTGCCCTGTAGATGCATAATTGGAAATTAATAACACAGAAGTTAAGAATATAAAGAGTACAAGTGGCAAAGCTGAAAAGAATTTGCATATTATGATACATACGTAGTATATGATATTATAATAACATGAAAAAAAGATTAACAACATACGCAGCTTTGACAGTAAGTGATTTCCTGTGCTTTGTTAGTTTAGTTGATCCACTGAGGCCACTAAACAGATTAGTTGAGCCAATGCATTGATCTGCTTGCATCAATAAACCAGCAATCATTTGATTTGTAACATGTTAGAGAAAGAACAGAAATAAAAGTATAAAACTACTTATTAAGTGAAGGAATGCAAGCTAAAAGCTCAAATGACTGCAGTTTAAATTGAAGAAATATAATATCAAACTGAAGGTAACAATGTTTAAGTTGCAGTCTTATGATATATTCTATCTCCAACAACTTTATTTACAGGGGTTTCATTGTGCACATGCACAAAATTAACCAAAAATTCAATGCATATTGAAACTAAGCAGATCCATAAAGCTAACTGTCAAAAGATCCTTTAATTATGTTTATCATCACTTGTTAAAGAGATAATAACTAAGATGTGGTTCACTGGTATGAAATCGAAATTCAATTCCTTGAACTGAAATTCAAACTATAATGGAATGATTTAAAATGTTTAAGAAAATGAGCTTCACTATCATTTCCCCAAAATAATCGGTGAGCATAATTCGAAATTTAAGCAATTATCTTCGTAATAATCGAAAGTAGCATCACGCATCACAAGTTTGGGGACGACAATTATAACAGAGACGTTAATCAAGTAACAACTTTTACATAAACAACAGATCGAAGCGGAACAAATGAAGTTACTATGAAATTATGAAACAAGGAATTAAAATTACGAAAAGAAGAGTTGGATTATGAAATCGACATACCAGAAGATAAGTGGTTTCGATGGAATTGGACTGAAACGACAGAATTAGTGAGAGTGGTCATCGTTGTGACGATGATTTCACTGTACAGAGAGAGATGAGAAGATTACAGTTGGATTGAAATGATCTTCGATATTTCTAACGCCGGCAGAACTTGGCCCCTGATAACAATCAACAGTTAAGCGATAAACACTTTTTTTCTTTTTTATTTTAACCGCGATTAATCTCGAGAACACCCGATTTAAACTTGCTTGTCAAGACTTAGGTTTGTTTGTTTAGACACAAAGAGATCTTGGTCGAAAATACCCAAACTCATACTAACCCAAACCAAACCCAAATAAGCTAATTATGGTTCGGATTAAATCTGGTAAAGTTAACTTGGTTGACCCGTCTAACTTCAACTCTTGACATGGTAGGTTTTGAGTTGACCCGAAAAACCCAAAAAACAGGAAATATAAAATTAAAATATTAATTTCCAAAACCGATTCAACTTCAATTACAATATCTTAACTCACTCCCACTCAAAGAATCACAAAAAAATATATTTATTTAAGAATATTTGTTTTAAAGCAATGGTCGTGTGTGAGTCATCAGGAAAAAAATATCAATATTTCTTGGAAATAAGTCGCATGTGAAAGATAACTTCTAATGCAAGTTTAATAAAAGTTTTAAAAGGTGAAAATCCAAAACCAAGATTAATACTGATGGGGTCACGCCTTAACTTAGTTTATTGAAAATTAGTTGTATGATCAGGGTTTCAAGTAATCTTAAAAACAATTTGAAAAAGATACTCGTCTTTTCGTATTCCCGTATCATGATCATCATCATTAGTTCGAAAAATCCCTTCAAGACTATAAATGTTTTGGGGATTCACGATGATCGTCATCATCTCCATTATTAGCATCACCCGCTCTTTGATTAACGACCGGATGTTGTTTCAAAACCGTAAAATGTGAGCTCTGCATTATTAATTGAAGTAGATGAGATCTATCACGCTAATTAATTTATAAGTGACCAAATGTAGGTGCACCGTTCACCAAATAATTCAAATTCTTTTATTAATTCAATACTCGAATTACAATCAAAATAAGATTAAGCGGAATTACAAACAAACTATAAATAGCAACAATTTGAAATACAGAAAATAAAACCGAGTGATGGCTGAGGATTTATGTTCAACAGAGATCCTTTAAAACATATTTTGAGCCACCCAAGTGAACTCGAGATACAACAGTCGGAGCAGTGGTACCGCTAGAGTTTTCCTAGCACCCGAGATCGTACCTGAAACAAGAACAACAGAAGATCGAGAGAAGAGAAAGCTGTTTGCAAGTGTATTGCGGTGTATCAAACAAGGCACAGAAGAAGAGGAAGCTATTTGCAAGCGTGTTGCGGTGTGTCAAACAAAGCACATGAGCCCTCTATTTATATTGTGTGTCTCATCACTTGAAACAACCAGCATTTATGTTGGCGACTGAAACAACAACTTTAATGCACCTCAACAGTCAGAATTCAAGTAGCTCTCGTGTTGGGTGCTTCGACCGCCATTGAGTGTGACTTGTTTTATTAAAATATTTTTTCTAACATAACTTCCACTAATAAACCAACGAAAGATTTATTTATTTAATCAATGTGGGACAAACTCATTAATCGAGATATTTAATATTCAACCACACAATTATGAGCATTGATATCTCATTTATCATCGTTCCGTTTTGGACCCGGTTTAATCCTCACACCGTCACACATAGTAGATTACAAACGCAATTAAAGTGTATTATTGTAACCAATACAATTAATTATTTGGGTCTAAAATTTAGTAAAAACATATCTTAGTATTATATAATAATTATTATTTAAAAGTTCCAACACCCAAAACCAACACATGTTTATTTGTTACTTTCTTATTTTATAATTTTTCAGATACTGTATCTATTTTCTTTCTTTTCAATTTAGTCCAAACCAACACATGTTGATTTGTTATGAATCGAGAAAAACCCTTCAAAATTCAAATTAAAGGATAGACACATTTGAACAAATATGGTTGGTGAAGTAGAAGGATAGTATAAAACTATGCGGTATGAGAGATGAGTGACTCCACTTAAGCCTCCACTCACACCCAAACACCAGCCACCCTTGCTTTTTGCGGGCGTTGCCCACCCAACCATGAGTGGAGCCATGCAGTGAAGGGAATATTGTTTTTTTTTTATTTTTTTTTCAATCAATCACAATATCTTACATTACCATCCTACGAATCACAAAACACCACATCAACCTTCTACATCTTACCCACTAAATCCTACACTCACTTGGGCGTTTTCACCCTTCTGCGTGACATACCCACTCAAGCCCCACTCACCCGGGCGCACCATATAGTCTCAAATATATTTATTTAGATTTTACCAACGCTACAAGTCTACAACCCATCTTTCAGAAAAAGGAAACAAGAAATTGAAAACAATAAGTTCGTATTGTGAATTCCACCCAACATATAAGGGTGGTTGCTACAATTTCTTTGAACTTCAAGGGTAAAACTTTTACAAGAAGAAAGTCAAAACCAGGTTGACATGGAGAAATCAAATAGATTCGGTATACCGCCATTACCATTAGCGAATCATCCGCCACATTTCCGACGAGACGGCTAAAATATTCAAATCGATCAACTAATTTATTCTACACGCGTCATTCATGGGTCCACCGACTTTGATCAGTCCGCCATTACTGCTCCATCACAACTTCATCACTACCATTAAACTAATGTGTTCATTTACCAAATCAGCAACAAACCTCCCTTCAATTCATAATGTGTTTCATAAACCCATTGTTCAGAAACCTTGATTTTGCTCTCTAATTCATCAAATTTTGTGTCTGCAAGTGTGTTTTTGTGTGTGTGAAAATGGCGGGAGATACGAGTGAGGGTACACGACAACTTGATCAAACACCAACATGGGCGGTTGCTGGAGTTTGTACGACCATCATAATCATCTCCATAGCTTTAGAGAAACTTCTTCACAAACTTGGAAGGGTATTTACGCTAATAATCCCTCAATTATATATATTTTAATATAAAGTTGGTTTTTCCAAATTGTTTTGTGGGGATCTTTGTCAATTCACTGTATATTTCTTCATCTTTAGATGCAATAATGCAGATAACCTGTTCGATGAAAGTTCAAGCTTGAACCTTTTCTATTTCTCACAAATTCTGTTTTGTTTGAATGATTCGATTTGAATTTCCACCATATATTTCAGAATATTAAAATGCTTGATTTACTTTGCACCCAAACTCCATAGTTTTATGGTTTAATACTTCAATTTCAATCAGATAATACGAATGTTTCAACCAGTTTTTCACAGAAAAGCGCAAGAAAGCTATGTATGAAGCTTTGGAGAAGGTCAAAGCTGGTAAACATCAATATATTTCTCATTTCTTAACCATTTTTCTGAAGAACAAGTTCTTAATTTATAAACTTCCTCATCTGGGAATGTGTAGAATTGATGGTTCTGGGATTTATTTCACTAATATTGACTTTTAGTCAATATTACATTTCGAAAATATGCATCCCCGATAGCGTCGCTGATACAATGTTACCATGTCCGGTTAGAAATAAATCCGGGAAAGATGAGAAAGGAGGAGAAATAAGCCATCGATTGCTTCTTTCATATGAGGCGCGTAGATATTTAGCCGAATCCTCTAATTCCACTTGTGAAAAGGTAAAACGAGACAAATTTTATAAATAGAAATTATCTCAAGAACATAATTTCAAGAAACCAAATTTTGATTTTACTATAAATTGTTGTTAAATGTTGAATATTTGATAGGGTAAAGTACCAATAATAACGGTTGATGGATTGCACCAACTGCATATACTTATATTCTTTCTTGCGGTTTTACATGTTGCTTACAGTGCTGTAACTATGGCTCTCGGAAGACTAAAGGTACACTTGAATTTAAGTGTTTGACTTATGGTCAAATTACGGGTGTTTGAATTTGATTATGATTTTATGATTATTTTTCTAAAAAGATCCGTGGCTGGAAGCAGTGGGAAGGGGAAACTTCATCTGATGACTATGAATTTTCCAATGGTATAATCACTATTATGTTTATTTATTTGTTTATCTATTTTTTTGCATAAATTATTCGACTGGCTTGAACCACATGAAATAATATACAGATCCTACAAGATTCAGACTCACTCACGAGACGTCTTTTGTGAAAGCTCACACGAGATTTTGGACAAGATCTCGTTTCTTCTTTTACATTGTAAGTATTTAAGACGACGGTCACACATTATTGATTGATTTATTTGTTATTTTTTAATTTTTTTGTACTTTGGTCGCCTATAACTGTATATATCATAAACTTATCGGTTGTGTTTTTTATCTAAAAAAAGCCTGATAGAAATCATAGCAAAATTGAGAACGGTCCAATGTGTTCTTTATTAATGTGCACAACCTCATAATTCATATTATTCAAAGATTTAGATTATTATGACAATTTTGTTTGTTAATTATAATTAATGCCTAAATTGTTTCTTGTAGGGATGTTTCTTTCGACAATTTTTCAGGTCTGTTAGCAAGTCTGACTACTTGACGGTTCGAAATGGGTTCATTAATGTGGGTTTTTGGTTACTTATCTTTATTAAACTTGTTTTCTCGGTTTAATTTAATATATATATATTTTAAAATTGATTTTTTTTTGGTATAGGTTCATTTAGCTCGTGGGAGTAAATTTAACTTCCAAAAGTATATTAAGAGGTCATTAGAGGATGATTTCCAAGTGGTTGTAGGGATAAGGTGTGAAAATTTGCATCATTGTTCTACAAGACATCTGTTGACTAATATTTGACTTTTTTTTTTAATTTTAATTTTTATTTTGTGTTGTGTGCAGTCCTATACTCTGGGCATCCTTTGTGATTTTCTTACTCCTTAATGTTAGTGGTAAGCATATTACTACTACTCAAGTGATGCTTCAATTTGTATAACCAACTTTATTTAAAAAGAGTCAACCTTTTACTTTTGGTAGTCAAACGAGTGATGCTATAATTTCAAAATTGAAGAGAATTACATTCTTGGCCCTAAAAAACCGACAATTATCTGAAGATTTAAAAAAAAATACTCAGAAACTCTCTTGGATTTGAAATCCCCAAAAAATGCCAATGTTTGATTCTATGAAGTTGACTATAAAATCTTTATATAATGATTTAAGTTATGCCATTTTAAATTTTTGTTCATATGTTGTAGTTTTATATTGGTTGTTGATAAATATTAACCTTGCAGGATGGCAAGCGTTATTTTGGGCATCATTGCTTCCACTGATTGTAAGTGTTTTTATTTGTTACATGTTCTAAGGATAATATGGGAACAAAATATTTCATCATGTGGTTTTTGCAGGTTATTTTAGCAGTTGGAACAAAACTTCAAGCTATTTTGACCAAAATGGCCCTTGAAATTACTGAAAGACACGCGGTTGTCCAAGGGATTCCACTCGTTCAAGCATCCGATAAATATTTTTGGTTCTCAAAACCTCATTTGATTCTTCATCTTATTCACTTTGTTCTGTTTCAGGTAATCATGCTTCTATCTGTGATGTTTGACTTTTAGTCAAATACTGTAAAAACAATATAATTACACTCTTAACTCTTTTTATTTGGCTCACAGAATGCATTTCAAATAACATACTTCTTCTGGATCTGGGTAAAAATTCAGTGATTTATTTTTTATACTTTTGATATTACTGTAATAGTGACATGTGTTTTCTGGTGCAGTATGAATATAAGTTCAATTCTTGCTTTCACGATAATATCAAACTCGTGCTCGTGAAACTTTTTATCGGGTAAGAGTTTAGTTTCTTTGTGAGTTTTTGGACCGAATTAATTTTGTTTCGGTTATTGTAGGGTCGGGGTTCTCGTATTATGCAGCTACATAACACTGCCATTATACGCGCTTGTATCTCAGGTGTGATATTTTGTGTTTGCGTATAAAATTTTATCGACTTTTCTTTTTGTTTCACCGTTGTGTCTACATTTTCATTGAATTTAATTAGTTTATTTTATAAACACCGTTGCATCTACATTTCCTTTTATATTTTATTATAAACCAACTAGTTCAACTTTAATTTATTTGAATGAATTCTTGATCATGATTTATTAGATGGGATCAAACATGAAGAAATCCATCTTCGATGAACAAACATCCAAAGCCCTGAAAAACTGGCGGATGACCGCCGTGAAGAAAAAGCGTGTAAGCGGCAACTCACCGCCTACGCGTGAGAACCTGTTCGGTTCTAGTCCCACATCACCTATCACATCATCACTTAACCGGTTCAAAACCATCGGTCACTCCCCGCGATCTATGGGGTACACGGGTGTTGATGACTTTTTGAATGTACAAGTTGATCATCAAAACGATAACAAGATCAATTCTAGCATTGGAGATCGTAACACGAAGAACGAAGATGATTTCTCGTTCGATAAGCCCATGACATTGTCATGATACAAGTAGCCGGGTCGGGTTGAATTTAGCCCGTATTTGGAGGCTATGTTTCCCGCCAATTCATTGTAATGTATGATTCTTTGCACATCATAAGGTTGTATGTTGTAACCATAAGTTCTCTTTTAGTTGTCTCGTTCTTTATATCATTTTAGTGACATGAAGCTTAGTAAAGCTGGTAATTTATACTCATATATACATGTGGTTTTTGTTATATATTTTTAATGTCGTTGAACAGTGAATAAAATAATAATAACAATATATAAATAAATTAAGTTTATAAACTAATTAGATTTATTTATCTTTGTAGGCGATCTTTTAAAATAAGGAAGGAAATAAATTAAGTACATTGTATTACATTATTTTATTTGTGGCTGCTTCTCATTCTCATGATTTAACAAAAACTCATGATTATTACATAATTTTTAAAAACTTACTACAACATGTCTCTCATTTTCATCCTCTGTTCAATTAAATAATATTTTTATTTTACTTTTTATAATTGTTTTCTCTCTCATTCACTCACACCATTGACAAAAAATATTAAAATAATAAAATAGGGATTTTGTAGGTTCCCTAAGATATGAGGCGATTGGATCGATTTCACTAATAGTTACAGGGTTAAGGGATGAAATGGAGAGTTATTCTTATGTACGGACGCGGACCGAATCGAGACCGCAAAAGTGGTGAATATATAACATTTTCCGATGATAAACATTAATCTAGTGCATGTGTATGATTCAGAAATGTTGTTTTGACCAATCAACAATTTATAAAATCGCCGACTGCATGTTTGCATATAAAGCTAAACAACTGAAAACAGGTATAACAAAACAAAGGTGAGTGACACAGGATCTAGTTTTACATAAACAAAAAACAAAAAAAAGACAAGTACGGGGGGCTATCTATCCCATATTCATCAAACACACATCATCCCCTCTAAACAATGGTAATCAATACCAAAGCAGGAACATAGTCTGCAGTAGGATAATGTCTCATGCCACGAAAATTCCATAAACGCAGGCATGATCCGTGAGTGAACAATATTCATAATATCAACCATCTTTTGTTCAGTATCCTTATCACTCATCCTCCTATCCAGATCACGAAAGGGTGTGAAACCAGTCATAACGTATTTAGGCCTCCTCATGGTGTCATAGTCCGCAATAAGAGACCTGCAACTGCTACAAACATCGTATTTGAAATTAATAATAATATGGGAAAAAAATTAAAAAAACAAAAAAAAAGGGTCCATAGTGCACAACCAGGTGGGATATGAGAGGTACAAAAAAATCTAATTTTTTCCTCAACTATTTCCAATCCAATCCAATCAGATCGTCACGGTCCATGGCATCAACTGCTTTCTTGACCAACAGATACAAATGCCGATCAGGCTCTTTCCCACGAGAATAAAGGCCGGTTCTAAGTAAACACTATTGCCTAAACAAATAAAAATAAGCTTTAAAACACAATTTCATTAAATCGAACTGATACAGAAAGCACGTACCCCCCTCAATTCTCCAAAGAGGTTCATATCAAATAACTAAGGCAAAATTAAGATTTCATCCATCAGATGACACAAATTTAATTACCCACCAAATATTATCAAAAACACAAACCCTAGCTTGTTCATTAAATATTGGGATAATTTCATATATACCCTTACAAACTTTAAAAATATCATATATACCCAATCAAAATCTAAAATATCATATATACCCAA
>WOUH02000014.1:11945641-11958612 GCA_009936405.2 Stevia rebaudiana
CTAAATAGATAAAGACTAAAATTCAAATAATAAACAAAGATAAACTATAATTTAAATTAAGAGATAATATGATAATCTTTTATCACTTTTTCATAAGGACGATGGCTGTAGGAGTTGACAGTGATGTATCCTGATGCGTCGGGAGAGATCTCTGATGATGATGGTTGCATGATGGTTGCATGCCTCTATTTTCGTTTTTAGTTCCCTTGGTGTAGATGATAGTGAAAGGAAGCTTTGACCTTTCGTTCATGAATTTCAAATTTCAAATTTACTTCTCTTTGCATAATCTTTAACCATTCATTTATGAATTTGAAATTTCAAATCCCATTCTCTTGAGGCTTTTAAGATTTTAGGCAACAAATGTTTGTATATTATGCTTTTGAACTTGTAAATCTCTTAAATTTAAGAGTTTGTGTTTTCTCTCTTTTATTATATCTATTATATAGTAACATAGATAGGGTATGGAATTAAATTTAACCCTCTGTAACTTTAATAACACCAAATAACTCATCAAAATCGACCCGAATTTGTTTTTCTTTTTTTGAATATCATTATTAGAAATGTATAACAATTTCATATTTTATGAGTTTTGAAAAATTTGCATATTTTTCTAATATTACATCACTGTAAAAAGTTATGAGTTACACTTGTTCTCGAATGGTTCTAAAATGAACGGGCCCGCTGTGTCAAATCCTTATGTATTCGGGCTATGTGCTAGTGGGTTTAATGGTGATTCTTGTTAGTATGCTATGTAAAACAAGAAAGAAAAACAAAGTATCAATAACAGAAGAAATTGATGGTAGCTTTCATTAAAAAATAAACGATGCTTCAACAACTTACACGTTCGCATGAAACGATTGTAAAAACTTGGAATATTATCATATATACCCTTCTTAAACACTCTAATAACATATATACCCAATTATAAACCATAATTACCTATATCCCCAATTATCATAAAATACTCAAACTACCCATCCTAAATTTACTAAATTTCCTAATTAAAAAAACTATTATCCACGTTTAGTGTTCATAATTGCATTCTCAGCCATGGTCGACTACTCAGCCATTGTTTCCCGCCGCTCCGCCGTTCCGCCTGCTCCACTGCTCTGCTTCTCCGTTGCTCCGCCTGCTTCCCTCCGCTTAATCGATTTGTTTCTCTATTTTGCTTTGGTGAGATTTGAGAATTACTGATTGATTTTAGAAGTCAAATACAGTTGTTCTGGAGGAACGAATTACTGATTTTCGAAGTCAAATACACTTTTTTTCCTCTATTTTTAGAAAAACTTCTGAACGAACTTATTATTGATTTTGAAGTCAAATACAACTGTTTCATGTCGAAGGTTTCATGTTAACTTCGAAGTCAAATACAATTGTTTAACATCGGATTTAAAAAAAAAGTGGCTTTTGTGATAAAGGTTTCATGTTAAGAACCACATGACACATTGGATACTGAGTAAGGGGAAATATGTAAATAAATCTCATATTAAACAAAAGGGTAAAATAGTCTTTTAATAAATTAATTTTAATGAAATGGGTAAATATGTAATTGATATGGTTTAATAAGGGGATATATGTAATTGTTATTTAAAGTTGGGGAAATATGTAATTAAGAAGCTTAGGAAGGGGATATATGTAAATGCCCCAAAACTAAAAGTGTTGGTATGAGTAAATATGAGGTGTTTATGGGTAATTCTGTTGAAAAGGCACCGGTTTCTTCATCTTTGATTGTTCTAACAAGCCCGGAAGTAAACGGGTTAAAATTTGACGAGTTATTGAAGGCGCATGCGAAGTTGTTGGGGAGAGGGAAACACAGGAGTCAGGGAGTGTGTATAAGGTGAACTGTGGAGAACAAGGGATGACACTCGCGATTGAAAGGATTAAAGATTGGTCGTTACCAGTGGCGGATTCAAATTTTTTTTTCATGGGGGACGGAAATTTGGTAGAGTCGTTTGAGTATCGCTATATAATAATTTTTCTCTTTTGTTTCGGGCCGGTTTGGGTCGAATCGGGTTGGTTCATGTTAAAAATAATCAAGAAAGACAAAATTTCATATTGAAAAACATAATGGCTAACGGTGGGTTTGGATTAATATATTAAAATTGATAATGAACTTATTTATTAGATGATAATTGTGAGTTTCGTTAGTTTATAAAAATTAATAATGAAAACTTATTTTAACTGAGTTTATATTATTAGTTGGACATATTTTCAACTTGGTTTTACTGTTTGATAACTAAAATTAGAAATTAAAATTGCTTCATGGGCGGATTGAGAGTGGATTGGGGGCGAATTGGGGGGCGATCACAAAATTTTATGGGGTCAGTCGAGATTTTAACATGTATATACCACTCGAAAAAAATCCTTTCATGAAGGACGACTGCCCCCAACCCTTATATGTGGCTACGCCACTGGTCGTTACACGCGGATGACTTTAAGTTAAGAATGAAAAGATTGAACAATGTGAAACATCCTAATGTGTTGCCGGTTGTCGCGTTTTATTGTTCAAGACAAGAGAAGCTTTTGGTGTTTGAGTATCAACCAAATGGAAGTCTCCTCAAACTTCTTCACGGTACCTTTCTTTCATTTTTACTTCAAACCCTATTATTTTTACAGTAACTGTGAGAATCTGCACCAAAAACTCACTAAACTTCACTAATACTGTTTTTTAATATATACATATAAACTAAGATTGTCAATCGGGTCAGGTTGGCTGGTTGACAAGTTGAACAACACACCCATATATTTATTCGTTTATATATATCAACCCTAAGTTGAGCACACTTAAACTCGTTTAAGCTGTTAAACCCATTTTTCTAACCATGCCGAACATGTTGTCAGGTTGCCGGATAGAAATCAAGTTGTAAACATGTTAATCGGGTTGATGCCTTGATGGGTTGTAATAAATAGGTTTAAATGGGTTGTGTATAGGTGGGCAAGTTGACTTATCTAATTACAAGCAAACATGAACACTACTTTTTTAACAAATGAAGAACACAAAAGTTTGCTTGTTAAGTGTTGGTGTATGCTGATTAAACTTAAATGCACGAAGTTCAACCACCACCGTTCGTGTTCTTTGGTTTGTTTATAGCCTAGAGATAGCAATAAAGATGGTCAAACCAACCTACGCCCGATCGTCAACCCAATCCAAGAGTATGTCAGCCCCACATGGTTAGACACTCTCCTGGTGACCGAACTGGTTACACACATGTTTTGGTCCCAAACCAAATTATAGTCGGTCCTCGCTTACCCCGGTTGAAACCAATTTAACTTTATTATGTTTCTTTTGGTCCCACAAAACTAATTAACCCTAAATCACTTCATTACCATGCGGTTTGGCATGTTTTTCTAGCCTGACATGTTTAACAATTTTTTTTGCCTTCCATAAAGTTTTTTTAATTTTTTAAACAACAATAATCATATTACAACCAAGATAAGCACATCGAAAGCTTCAATTATGATTTTATTTACATTTATATGTATAAAAGATCAGCAACTAACAGTTAGATTCATTTCTATATGAAATGAGAGGGGCTGTTTGGTCAGGTAAACTTGGTTCACCTGACCCGTCCACATCAGCCCCTATTGGTAATTTGTTCTCTTTCGCCTGCCCCCACATCACAATATAAAACCCCGCAACAACTATCGCGGCTCCAATCGCGCTGCATTTACAAATTCAAGATTCAAGAACAACATTCATTTTTCATCATTTTAGTGTAGTTCGTATCTTATATTATAATACCATATTATAAAAGTGTGATTTGTGATTCAATGGATGGATTATTTACCTTCCTAAGTGAAGTGAATCACCAAGAAAAGTGACACCCATGATGGCTGCAATAACGATTGAGAGAGGCGAGAACATGGTGACAAAAACGGGACCTTTCTTCTCCAAGCACCATGTAATGACGGTACTACGAAAAACTACTGAAAATACCGCCTGCAAATAGTAAAATCAATATAAATAGTATTGGAATAATATTTAAAATCTTTAAATGTGATGATTCAAATCAACATATTTGTTAAAAAAAAAAAGGTTAAAATTGCACCAATGTATTCAACTTACCCCCAAAACTACCGCAATCATCCCAGTTCCAGGTTGCAACACCCACGCGTTTATATTTGGTTCTAAAAAAGGAGATAGAGCTATACATTGTATCGTCCCAAAGAGGCAAAAGAAGAAGACAATGGTGCGTTGATCTGGATATTCTCTAGCTGTTGCTGACTAGATATATAAAAAAGGCAAATTGGATTTTGATAATCCCAACTATGATCTATTTACTTGTAATAATCTCAACTCGGGAAATTGTTAGTAACAGTCCAAACTTTTATATCGTTTACTTGTGGCAGTCCCTAACTAACGAAAACTAACTCCGTTAGCAATTTGCTCAAGTGGCACAACGTCACGTCAGCAAATTCATGCCATGTCAGCATGCCACGTCAACAAATCCCATGTCAGCGTGACACGTCTGCGAATCTCGCCATGTCAGCATGCCACGTCAGAAAATCTTACCATGTCAGCATGCCACGTCAGCAATAGGTTAACACAAGTAGTTTCCGTTAGTTATGGACTGATACAAGTAAATGATATAAAAGTTTGGACTGTTGGTAACAATTACCTGAGTTAGGATTATTACAAGACACTGAGTCAAAGTTGAGATTATTAAAATCATCTATTTTTAAGAAAATTTTACTTGTAAGACATTCCATATGGCACCAACAATTCCACCACCAACAAGAATTAGACCACCAAGTATCCAATCCGATGGTCGTGACCAATGAAGCTGATTGGATGAATCAGGTGATGCGTTCGTATTAAAAATTTCGGGGCCTTGATAGAATGTGAACAACATTGCTCCAGATATTGCTATTATGGTACCTGATAACTTTGCTATACTACTTGAACTTCTTATGTCTATTTTCTCCATCCTAAACATATGTAAATGGTTTGACATGTTTAGGGGACGCGTTTGGTTGGCATAATGTTTTTGTAGGAATGAAATTCTAGTGAATAGAATTGGAATTCGCGCATTTAGTTAGCAAGAAACATAAAAGAACTGAATTCAAATTGTGTTGTTGGTCAGTACCTGAAGGCTACTGCAATCAAGAATGTGTTTGCAGGAATCAAGTTTTGGATGGCACTTGCCATGGTTGGAGAGCTGTAGTAGATACCTTCAAATGTAAGTACTTGACTAAGACAAAGTCTACAAACAACCAATATACATATAAAGTTTGTTAGAATTTATGGGTTTTTAACATATTCGTGTTGAATTATATTCATTTACTTATAAATTGGTTGATTTTTGCTATGTTTATCTAAACAGGTTGGTCAAATAAAGAAGCCTAGTTGAAAATTGACACAGTTTTAACACGTACAAAGATACAAAGATATATGTTATACTTGTAAGGAGAAGGATCGTGAGAAAACCACCCCTTTGTGTGAGAACCAAAAAATCAAAACTTAATGAACTTCAAATATTTCTCATTTCTTCATAGGTTATTATTTTTTAAAACAAATTGCACCACTGAATCACAAATTTTCTCCTCTTTCAAACGAGTATAATGAAGTCATACTAAAAAGGGAAAAAATTTTGCGTCATAAAATTTTAGTACTACATATATGCAGTATGATGATAATTTTAAAAAAAATTAATACTACATATATGAAGTATAATGATAATTTACAAATTATACTTCTTTAAATTTATATTTGCGTTTTTATAACAGATTTATTCAGAATTTTCTTTATTTTGTTTTATCTTTTTATGTATACTGCATATGTATAATATTAATGCAGTATGATGATAATTAATATGTTTTAGTACTTTGCGTTACCTTACGCATTTCCTATAAGTGTTTTTTTTTTATGTATATCTATGTATATTACAAGTAGTCGTTAAAAAAAAATTATAGTACAAGTATACTATATATATGCAGTATACTACAACTTAAAACGTAATTTTTTTTAAGATATAGCTTCATTATACTCGTTTGAAAGAGAGTCAAATTTGTGATCTAATGGTGCAAACCGTTTTAAAAAAATAATAACGTATGAAGAAATGAGAAATGTTTGAAGTTCACTTAAGTATAGTTTTTTGGTTCTCAAATTAAAAGTGGCTCTCTCATGAACCAAGCCTCATCATTCTAAATTTATATATGACCTTTTTTTAACCTACCACTTCCCATTCTCCATATGTATTATTATTCACTCACAACTTTTTTTTTACCTCACTTTTATACAATAACAAAAATTATAAAGATTATAAAAAGTATTCTTGTATTTGATGAACCTTTAATAAAAATTAAATTTTAGAATTAGAAATGGAGGTAGATATTGTGATGGAGATGGGATTGAACTTATAATTTCTAAATTTAGAGATAAGGATCAAGATAGAAATTGAGATATGAGTGCTCTAACTGATTAATTTAGGGCTATAATGTCTCGATATTCATTAGTCATTTATTTTTGTACACCCATAGGTATGAAATTTTGAAGATGAAATTCAGAAAAAAGTGCATGCAATAGTCAAAACAGATGCAACAGCAAACATGAAAAATAACAAGGTATTTAAAAATTCAAACATTACCAGTAAGTCCGTAACCTGTTCACGAGAACAAATGATACGTAAATTCAGTTGGGCCATGGGTGATACGAATTGGGTTTTAGCTGGATATGGGCTTTTTTAGACCCAAAGCCCCAAACAATATTTTTAAGTAGTTACTAGTTCGTATTATGCTTTTGTAAAAACCCAATTCTTAGGGGCCCAAAAGGCCAAAACTTAAGCTTTTCGAACAACGGTCCTTCAAAGATTCGAGATATTTAAGAATTCCCGATCTGTGTTTCGTTTTGTAGAAGGCGTCCAAACAAAGATAATTACAAGAGCATTCACAGGCCATCCCCTATCCTTATTCCTATAATTTAACCAAAACTCATCATTATTATAAAAATTTGATTAATTTTTAAAAATTTCCTACAACTCGTTCCTCATTTTCATTTCTCATTCAATTAAATAATAAATTTTATTTAACTTTTTATACGTTTTCTCTCCCATCCACTCATACCAACTCACAAATAATATTAAATAATGAAATGAGGATTTGGTATCTTTCCCCAAATATGGGAGATGAGAGTGATTTTCCTATTAATTATAGGGTTGAGGAATAGGGATGGAGAATGAGATGGTGAGTGATTTTTTGTAATTTTAGTAAAAAATTTAAAGATGAGACTAGGGATGAGGGGTAGGTTGTGAATGCTCTCGTAGGGATGAAGTGTGATGGATTTCTTTAGTGGAGGCTAATAGGTGATCAATTACTATAATAACCTTGCCTTCATTATTTTTTTTAGTCTTTTACCTCGGGGAAAAGGTGACTACTTAAAAACAATTGTATTACACTAAGAAAACAATATTTAATAGATGATTTAGAAGTGAATTAATTGAAATCTCATGAATTTAGAAGATGTTAACACGTGACATTAATGTGATCGTTTATTAAAACAAATAATATACTTAGTTATATAAGTAGACGTAATAATAGAGTTTTTTCGTTTTTATAGGTGAATTATTTATGTTTTATTTAAAAAAAAAAAACTTCATTAAATTTTTTGAAGGAATAAACATATTGTCGCACGAATAAAACAAAATTAATAAATAGTTTAAACCATAAGAAAATGTTTATCTAAACAAGAGGCTCATTCTAAGAAAAGCAAGAATGATTTGAGGTAATTATATCTATATATGATGTTTGATATCAAATCGTAGAATTATTTATGTTTTATTTAAAAAAAAAACTTCATTAAATATTTTGAAGGAATAAACATACTGTCGCACGAATAAAACAAAATTAAAAAATAGTTTAAACCATAAGAAAATGTTTATCTAAATAAGAGGCTCATTCTAAGAAAAAGCAAGAATGATCTGAGGTAATTATATCTATATATGATGTTTGATATCAAATCGTAGAAGAACAAGTTGTTAAAGTTTAACTTATTAATAAAAAAATTGTTAAAGTTTTTCTTAGTAATAATCACTTTTATTACAAATGATTTTCTAGCCCAAATGGTTAGGATCAGGTTTGAACTTGGGGCTCCCCCTTTGTGAGGTATGAGGTTCAATTCTTGCTGGACAATTTCCTGTGATGGAGAGAGGTGCATCTCGGATAAAGGTCATCCCATCGAAACTCAGGAATGGAGAGAGTTTACGAATTTCATCTAGTTCCCGCTTATCTTGGGGTACGGTCTCACGGAGGTCGAGGAATTGACCTTAGCTACTGTTGCTAGGAATGTTTTTATGGTATATAGGAACGTTTTAAAGATAAAAAATGCTCGTTTTTATGGTATATATCTTTTTAAAATAGTGTCGTATTTAAAAGTTATAAACGTATAAAAAAAGTTGGAGAAATTAATAAAATTCAGCAAAAGTAGTCATCATTAGAATACCATTCCAATAACTCTTTTAATCATAACTATTGATTAATCTAAATCTTTTTAACACTTCTTATTTTAAACATCGTGTTTAGTATAACTTTCTTAAACTATATACGTAAAGAAGTTTTATTTAGAAAAAACAATATAAGAGTGAACAAATTATTTCTAATAATCATTTTTTTTTAATTAAAACCTAAAATATTATTTAAATTATATATAACTCTAATAAGTGATTTCGTGAAACATCAAGTGTCAACACCACAATTTCTAATCTTTTTAACTTTTTATTTTATCATAAATTCAAAAATATATTTGTATTTAAAAATAGTATTTGACTATTTGTGATAATCATAAAGATAAACCAAACATTTACATTCACATAATTGTTATTTTCACATTTTTTTATTTTATCAATTTTTAATTGTAACTTTAACTCTTTTTCTTGTTATATAATCAACTTATATTATACATAATAATATATTTCTAATTAATTTTTAGTATATTATGCAATCATATATTATATTTTAAATCTAATTACTACAAATTGTATTTATAAAATATTAACATCATTCATAAATTAATTGTAATTGCAATTGAATTTTATTTAGTTTTATTCTCTAAAATTCTTGACATATTAAAATACATTTGTTTTTTATATAACAAATTAACCAATCTTGAACCAAGAAAAATATGAACAGAGTGATTCAAACTGTCATTCAGTAGGAAACCAAAAATGTTAAAGCAACCTATGTAGTACACAGATTATAAGCTAGTTTTAAGATAAAAGTTTGTTTGATTTAATTAAAAGCACCATAGAATAAGAAGAAAGTTACCATCTAACTTTTAATAAAATCATTTAATAGAATTAGAGTAGATATGTACGATCAAACCAAGACGATATAGTGTCTTCACTTTTTACTTTTAAAAATGGTTGTGTTAGATAAGTATCAAATTTTATTTTAGTATTAATTTCACTGTCCCGAACTATTCTGATTAACGTGGAACACTTATACAATCAATATATCGACAAGAAAAGTGTTAATTAAGGACGTCCGATTATTTAACTTAAGCTCAAAGAGATAATTTATTACTAAAGTATTCAAAAAGTGTCATTCAAAAGGTTAGATTACCTGGAAGTTACTATTTAATATACAACTTGGTAAAAAAAAACACTACATTGTCATCGACGTTTTTTATGTTAATATAATATTGGCAAGTGAACACTAAAAAATTTGAAAAATTGTGTGGTGTGTGACGACATATAACCCTTTTTCCTAGGTTGCATGACCTGATATATAAAAAAGTTTGCCTGGTGCATGATACACTCTCTAGGGTACAAAATAGTTGCCGTTCTATCTGGTGACGGAGCTTTAATAAAAGTTATACGGACAAAAATTCAAGGCTCATTATTTTTTTTAAATGTTATATATGGGTTGCAGGATCGGCGATTCGGGTCGGGTCGGGACAAACGACAAATAAATTAATATTTCATTTAAACAATAAATACTCTAATTTTCATTTAAACAAAAAATCTACTGAAGTTTAAATACTTGAATTTCACCAAAAACATAAAACATTCAATCAATTAATCAAATATTTATCATCAAAACATAATAATAACAAGATAACATTAGATTATTTGATATCAAAAACCTATAAATTGACGAAATAAAGAAAAATAAAAATCAGGATGTAGGTTTTGGAGGAGAATCCCAAATTGGTACTTAGTGGAGAAGTTGATGGCATGCGACACTCGACAGTAGTGGCGTGGAGTGTGGAGGCGACGAGGTAGTGGCGGAGCACCAGAGCTGACCAATTTGGATTCTCTAAATTTCAATTAATTAGTGAGTCATTTCAATTGCAAGTCCCTTATAAATACTAATAATCCATTCTTATGTTTTTGGCCTTTTTAATTAAATGTAGGTAGACACTTAATTAAATAACCCAAGCCCCAAATTACATATCTATTAACATATTGGATCGTAAGTCTCGGTTCTTTAGTCAGTCGAGTTTCTTTGTCATCAAATATTTTTTAATAAATATAAAATATTTAAGTGCATGACAAATATACCTTTGTTTTTTTTAAGCAGGTGCGGGATCAATACGTATTAAAAATTCTGGTGAAAATTATACTCTACGGGCGCAAAAAGGAGCAGGGGTGGGCGCGCCTCCCGGACACAACAAAGATTCGCCCTTGGCTCTCTCATGTGGAATTGGAAGAAAAGGATATTGTGTAAATCATAGTTGTCATGCGCGCTTAGGAACAACGCACAATGTGTCAGATACGCTTCGTGGCCTTTAAGGCGAGATTTTGGCGAAATCATGCTTTTCGATCTGATTCTGGCTACTTTTCGCTAATTCTGGCCAAATTCCGGCTATAATAATTTGAAACAGGTTAAAACATGTCTAAAAATACAATAGTCCTAAACAAGCCTAAATTCAACCGAAAACAACCTAAGCTAACACTAAACATGCCTAAAACACGAAAACCCCTAAAATGATATTTTTATACTCTACGTCTTTTTTTATAAAATAACCTTGCTTCTTAATCGTCTTACGCCTAAGCTCTGGGCGTGATCTATGCGGCTACGCACCTTCAACAAGTGGTGTAAATCAACAAAATGGCGGTTAGGTGCCTGGTCTTGGGCTGCTGTTGGGAGATTGAGTTCTTTTTGGGTCGAAGTTTAAGGTGGGTTTGATTTGATTTTCTTTTTGCTACTGTAATTGGGTTTTAGCCTCTTGCTGGGTTTGAAAATACATTTGTTGTTAAAAAGAAAAAAAAGGAAAAAGGTGAACACTAAACTTTCATAACATCCATTATTTATATATATTTGTATTTATTAGAATAAATTACTGATTGTTTCTATCAATTATATATATATACAAATTTAATGGTAATGTCCTTTAACTTTAATAATTACTAAGATCGTTTTTATTTTGAAAATTTTGCACATATCATGTCCCTATTATTAACTGATTTTAACTTTTTTTATTAATTTAAGGATAAAATGACTAAATTACTGTCACACCCCAACCGACAGTGGAATCGTCGGAGCGTGAAACGATCGGTCATCACACTTTGCCACTAAGCGTTACATTATAATTAATATGCAAAATGTTTTATTTCATTGAAATCAAATAAGTCAAATATATTGTTCAAAAAGTGAAAATACATTCATAAATTTTAATTATTAATTTAGGTCCATGCTTCCTAGATTGCCATATAATTTGAATCTTTAACCTGTTACACATGTAATAGATTTTGTTTAACTAAATGAATAATTGGTGAGTCTTTAACATTATATAAATAAATATGATTTTTAATCGAAAACATGCGATTCATGTTTATAAGATAAATGGTAAACATGATGTTTGATGAATGAATGATGAGAGATACAACACTCTCATGATTGCATGATGAGATATTAAACACCTCTGATTGCATGATGAGGGATAAAATACCCTCTGATTGCTTGATGAGAGATAAAACACCCTTTGATGGCATGATGAGAGATGAAAACACCCTCTGATTGCATGATGAGATATACAACACTCTCGTGAGTTTAATGAATGCATGAATAAGTATGATTAAATAGCACATAAACATATAAGCACATAGTTCATCATATAATCTAATAAACATGTAGACTTCGCATTTGAAAATTGAGTAAGTTTAAATAATTGATTTGTGAATAATGTCATGTGTAAGAGCTAAAAAACAAAGAGTAAAATATGAAAAGAAAAGCTCACAGGTTGTGTAGCGATCCTAATATCACAACCAAAATTAGTTATAATAATCCACGATCACCAATCAACCTAGAATATTGATATATGTGTATGAGTATTTTGATCTATAGTATAAATGACTACAACCTAGAATATTTAATTAAATTTTGGGCGTTACGTCACAATTGATTGATTCTATAATAATTATATAAGTGTATGTTTGGTTTAGTAATATTATTCATTATAACTAAATAAGAATTTACATGATTTATATAAACTAATTAAAATAATGTTTAATTATTTTTATTTATAAGTCTATATTTAATTATATGATTTTAAATGATTTATTTAAACAAATAAATAATTATGATAAAAATAACTTGTTTTATACAATTTAATAAAAATTACATTTTATATTTTTATTAAATTATAAATTGAGAATGATGAACTTTGATATAAAGTGGGTGAAAAATGAAGCTAAAATAAAATAGTTATGATATAAACAAGTTTATTAAATTTTAAATGATTAAAACTCAAAATTATTAAGGGGGTGTTTGGGATTGCTTATTTATTTCAAAAGTCCTTTTTGTTAAAAGTCCTTATTAGCTTATAACTTTTTGAAAAGAAGTTATAAAAAAGTGTTTGGATTAGCTTTTATGATATGAAAAGTCATTTAGTCAATAAGCAATTTTTAAAAAAATGTTTGGCGTAACATATTCAAGTAAAATGACAAATAAGGATATTCTTATTTTTAAAACTATTTTAAGATTGTGGATGGCGTAGGTAGTTTCAGGTGGCATGTGGTGGTGGGTGACAGTGG
>WOUH02000014.1:11958712-11969205 GCA_009936405.2 Stevia rebaudiana
ATTAGTCACAAAAGGTCTCACCAGAAACCTATTTGCGACTAATATTTAGTCCCCATATGATTATTGGTGATGGGAGATAAAAAGATTAATTTAACATAGATTTGAAGTTCACAAAAAAAAACAATTGACTATAGATTCATTTTTCACTAGATAATATTTAAATTTTGGAATATTTTAGTAATTATTAATTTATAGTTTCGTTGTGATGAATATTTTTAAATTGGGATTTCAAAAAATTTATTATTTTATTATTTTATCTATTGTGGTCCAATTTTGTACTGGTCCTAAGTTGGGACCGGACAAATTATAAATTTTATCGATGTGATTAATTTATTGAATATTAAATTATAGAGGATATACTGTATTGTTTAAAAGAAATATATTGAAACAAAGTTTTTCTAAAGCGTGTCATTCTCCTAAAAAAAAAGACTAGATAAAAGGTTTTATTTTTAGCTGGGAAAAAAGAGTTGGGTAATGTTTTTGTGTATTTGAAAGTTAAGAAATGACCCGAGCTCTCTTCTTCTTCACATTTAGTACGTGCATTTGAAGTCGACGAATGATAGATTCTTATTCAAAGGTCCCCAAGTTAGTTTCTCAAAGAAATAGAATCGGTATTTTATTTCTGGATAAAGCTTAGAGAAAAATGTGTTACTAGAATAATCCTACATGTGTATGTTTTTTTCTTTTTCTTTTTTTTCTAATCACTTATATGTGCTCTTATTTAGGTTTTAATAATGTCTTCAGACTTATGCTAAAAAAATTAAACCGAGGACATGGTGAATTTAGTAGGTGGGACCGATGGTAAATAGTAGTCACGAGGACAAGAAATAAAATATGTAAAAATATTTTGTGATGATGTGTATTGTACTCTTTTGAGGTTTTGTGCTCCAGCTCTTAATTTGGAAGTTTGTAAGTTGTAACTAATTTTCATAAGAATGTTGTAAAAGTTAGTGCTTTCCTCTTACTTTTATATTAAGAGCAATATATTGCCCTTAATTCCACAAAATCATAGAATCTTAGTCTAGATATGATTTTTCTAAAACTTTCTTTTGTTTCACTCTTTTTCTAATAGAAAAGGATCTCGCGTGATAGTCATCGGTATTCGGACGATGTAGTCAAGGTCGATTCCTCGACCTCCATGAGACCATACATACAAGATAAGCGGGAACCAGATGGAATACGTAAACCATCTTCCCTTCTTAAATTCGAACCGGTGACCTATAACCGAATGTCACTCTCTCCCTATAATTGGAAATTGCTCAGAGCAATTGTCATGGGCAAGATTTGAAGCTCAGACCTCACAAAAAGATAACCCAAGTCCACACCCAATTTTCAGTTCCAGACAACAGTTTTCAAACTTTTATTATTATTTTTATGTAATTTGCAAAAATAATGTTTTCTTTAGTTTCGAATAATATCTTTATCTCCGACTTACTTTTATTTACATTCTGTCACAAATATTATTTAAAAGTGATTCGTAACATGTTTTGACTTTAACTTTTTAAGCTTAGGGCAAACTGGATTTTATTAATCGCAACTTTGACCTGTTAACCTTTAATTATTTCAACCCAGGATCCAAACCATGAATCGAACCATAACACGATTCATGACTCAAACTATATCTCGAACCATGATCCGAAACATGACTCCAACCATGGCTTGACCTATGAGATGACATGTTTGGTTACCACTAGTAATGAAATGAACCATTACTTCATGTTGTTTAGTAGGCATAAAGATATGAAGATGAAATGCAATTGATGGATCAGATTATGGGTCAGGTCGTGGGTCGAATCATTGTTTGGATCATGAGTTGGGTCAGATTGTCGTTTTGGTCGTGGGTCGGAATGGGGTTTAGGTCGTGAGTCGTTTCATAGTTTGGATCATGTGTCGGGTCATGATTCAGACATGATTGTCGGAGAGCAATCCGATTTAGATTAAAATCTTATCATTCCGTGTTTTCCACACAACCTAAAAAACAATCAAAGACACCACATAGCAGTGGCGGAGCTTGAACGAAAACGTTTAGGGGGGCGTGATGTTTTTGGAAAAAATAAAGGGAGGCCAAGCTATATACGTAAAAATAATTGACTAAAATCTCAAATTTTACACTACGAACCAAAAAAACGAAATGAGGCCGGGGCCACCTCAGACCCTCACTTAGCTCCGCTCTTGTTCCATAGATGACTTTTTTTCCACTTTTTCAAGCCTCTACTAAACCACTAAATTTCCACTAGATCTCTAACCTCGAATACGAAGAGAGGGATGTTACACGATTTTGACAGTTCCTCTCTTATTGAGTGAACAAACCTGTACGAAACGAAAATATGCTCCACCGATTAATTGATAGTGTGGGGTCGATTATATAAATATTAGAACATCTTTACGTGGGGATAGTGAAAATTAAATTTAAATTAGATTTGTACAGGATTGCATTTATTATCCAAAGAATTAAATTCATAAATGTTTCGAAACGTCCACATACATCTACTATTTCGCATGTCAACTATGTCTATAGGTTTGTTATTGCTTTTTTTTTTCTTTAACTAATGAAATAAACTTTATATGTTTCGGTTTTATATTTTTCGAAGATATTTGAGGTTGCTGCTAGTACTAGATCTTGCTTATCAACAAAGAATTCGTCAATATTGTGAATATAGATTTGTTTTGGGATATATTTTATATGCAACATAACATTCATATGTTATCTTTGAGATTGGCCATTGTATATACATGTGTAATGATAATACGTTTACCTTCAATGGGATATATTTTACTTTAGGATATGATGTTTTGAAAAGGAAAATTAATATTTATGAAAGGGGTTGGGTAGATGGGAATCAATTTAATGTGTCTCCTTGACTCTTTTGGTGTAGGTGTGGGGACAATATTGTGTAAAATAGCACAATATAAAGTCCACCACAAGGCAAGAAATAAGCAATATTGTTTTGTCTAGCCTTCAAAGCAACAAAATTTTGATTACACATTTACACACCATGTGTGTTTCTACTTTTATCCTTTTAGAAGGTTCATTTATACGATATAATTATTAAAAAATCAAAGAAACGTGTATTCATATTGTTTATCATTTTTTTTTTGAGTAAAAATATGATACTATTTAGTAAAATAAACAGTAGACAAAATTACACAAAACATCATTTACGTATATACAGAGTTGCAGGTTTCATCCTTTGTGTTTACAAAGTCCTGATTTCATCATTTATCTTAACAAGTTGTTGCAGTTTACGTCTTTTAAGCTAACATATGTTAGTTTTTCAGTTAAACTTTTAAAAAATGACCAAAGTGCCCCTAAGTATCATAAAGGATGAAACATGTAACTTTATAAAACCTTAAGGACATTTCTTGTAATTTGTTAAAAGATATTAATATTAATATTTTCATTATTTTCTTTATGTTATTAATGGTTTATAACAAAAAATAAGTTACTTTAAATTAATGTTTTTTTAGTTATAAAGCCAATAAAAAATATTTTAAAAAATAAGTTTTCTTCAATATTTACGTAAAAACTAAAAATATTTTTCAATTGATATGTTGTTTACGTAATCTTTAGTGAAGGTTTGGTTATGAGCTAATAGATTGAATACACATTAACAATATGTCTTCATTATTCTTCAATTTGCTATTTACGTAATCTTTACTGAAGGTTTGGACTTAAGTTAATGTCACTCATTTATATTATGATATAGTAATATTCAATATATTTTGACGTTTTTAAAGAAATATTTAAAATACAAGAAAGTAATAAAAAAACCCAAACACCCAAGTTTGACGAGCTAGGTATTTTCATATTTTCCGACAGATTCATTTGCAAAAGATATACTAGTTTACTTGACGTGTGAGCACACAAACATCACAGGTCTTTCGTTCTCAATGGTCAGCTTTCTTCTGCTGTTGAACCTCAATCACGATGGTATGTATATCTACGTCTTGTTGATTTTAGATCCCAGTGTAAATAGCGAATCTATTGAAGAATTATCCCTTTTTCGCCGAACGAATTTATGCAAAACACTATTCGATTCATTGCTGATTTTCCATCGCGATAACTTGTTTTTAAATATTTACGTAAAAACTAAAAACTATTTTTTTTATAGTAACTTGTTCTATAATTATAAACCATTAATGAACATTAAGAAAACTATAACAATAATAAGATGAATATTAATATCTTTCAACAAAATTATAGAAAACGTCCTTTAGGCTTAAAAAAGTTACAAGTTTCATCCTATATGATTTAAGGGTATTTTGATCATTTTTAAAAAATTTAACAGAAAAAGTAACATCTGTTAGCTTAAAGGACGTTAAATGCGACAACTTGTTAAGATATAGGATGAAATTGAGACTTTTTAAACACAAAGGATGAAACATGTAATTCTGTATATAACTAAAGGATGTTTTGTGTAATTTTGTATAAACAGTATCATTTTATGAAGCATCATGATGAAAAGGCAGATAGTGGCAAGGTGGCATTTGGGTCACTCAAACACCGCCCCCCTCCACAGTGAATGGGCTGCTATGAACGAGGGTTTTTATGAGTGTGATATCATGAATAAGAAGAGGAGACAGGACACAATGAATGAGTGCCATGTACAATGTGCATTAAATGTAGTACATTTAGTTAGTGAATCGGTTGATTATTTTTAAATGAGAAATTGAGTGGTGTTTTCACATTTGATTGAGGTATGAGTGAGCGAAGAGGGAGAGGGATGTGTCATATATATGGATGAGAGAATATGAGTGATGTGTCATCTACATGAATGAGAGAGAATATGTGATGCCGATTTATGCAACCAAATGGCTCACGAACAGCTGATAAATCAAAGACTAATAAAGAACTCAAAGTTCTCTAATAAAACTTAATTCAATTCAACTCCTATGAAACCTAATTTCAAGAGTTTAAATAGAAAACAATTCAACACTAGATAAATTAAAATAAGATAAAGACTAAAATTCAAACAAATAAATAAAGATAAACTAGAATTCAAATAAAGAGATAATCTGATAATTCATTTGATAATCTCGTATGCTCCCGTATCATACTCCCCTTCTTTTAAAAAACTCTTCCTCGAGTTTTGCATTCGAATCAAAGTCACCTGGATCAAAAGGAACATCAACTCGGTCCTTATATGTTATCAACATAACCCACCTAAACAGTTGAACTTCACAGATTGTCTCGACCCGCTTTAGACCCATACCACTAGCGTCTCTTTGGTTTCCAACTCTCTTTCTCCCTACACTCTTCTCCCCCTCTTCAAAAAGAACTCGTCCTCGAGTCTCTCATCGAGTCTTGAGAACGTAAATTTTTTGCACAGATTCATCTTTAAATTTGGCCTCGGATGAATGTAGCAGTTCAAAACAAACCATATTTATTGAATTCAATAACATTATTGTTCCACCACCATAACTTAAAACAAAAATAATTGACATAGAAGCTTCTTTACATTCACAATTGCCATCTACCACTTGCATATTAAAACCCATATATTGTTGCCCATGCACAACGTTTATATTCAATTTAGAGAAAATTACCAAAATAATCAAGTTTGTCCATTTTTTTTTTTATCAAAATAGACATGAAAAGCGCGGGCTAAAAAAACAAAAAACGCAGGCTAAATCTGGTCAACACCCCTTCATATTTTGCCACCAATTAGCGAGCGTTTTTTTTTTTCAAAAGTATATGCTAGTTGCCATTAAAATTAGCCGACGCTTTTTAGCCTGCGTTTTTTAAAATTTAGCCTTTGTTCTAAAAAGCGCTAGCTAAATTTTAAAAAACGCGGCTAAATTCAAAAAAACGCATGCTAAATTTTAGCCTGCGCTCTTTTGGAATTTAGCCTCTAAAATTCATGTCTATTTTGGTAATAAAATGATCAACTTGATTATTTTGGTAAATTTCCCTTCAATTTATATGATATATATTTGCCACACTTGATATACTCATTTGGATCTAAATTATATTCATAATAAAATATTCCTTCACTTAATATATGCGTTATGCGAATTGTATGAGCTGCAACCATCCCCTCGATTAAATTAATATTTGACTCAACTTTGGAATTATCACTTGAATCAAATGTTTTATTCTCATCCACGATTACCTTTTCAAAACGCAAAGTCAAAACTGAAATCCCGGACTTTTCCTCAACGTCCATAGCACCAATGCTGGCCACCACTCTCGTGTCACGAATAGATGAAGTTTCTAATACAAACTTATTCAAATTTAGAGCCGGTTTTTTGGAACAATCAAACATGTTCTTCAATGATTTTGTATCCACTTCCTATTCGGTCTTCACAATCTCCTCCAATCCGTAAAAACATGCAGCGAATGAATTAAAATCACTGAATCGGGTTTTACCTACACCGCCGGTTATTCAAAAGTACCTTTCTTCATTCTCGCAGTCGTCATATACGGGTGGAGAATCAAAGATAACGTTGTCGTTGGTGGGATGCTCCTCATCCTCGGTTAACTAGTCCCCGACGAGTCCTCCAGATTTCGTTTCCCTCCATGTCAACGTTGCTTCAAGATCTTGGACCCGTCGCCGAAGTCGTTTGATCTTAAAATCCCATGGGAAGGGATCAACTCTATCACTGCCTCGGGCGGCGATTCTGTGAGTAGATAATTGATCTTTACCACGAGCATGTGAGTACAAAACACTCCTGTCGCTGCCTCTATCGGCGACTCTACGAGCCAGAATGTATTCATCTTCACATCGAGCCATTTGAAAACCAAAGCTCTGAATATCAAATGATACGGTTCTATACACAACCAAATGGCTCAAGAACAAATAGATAATCAAAGACGATAAATCGAACCAAAGGGTTCCAAGAACAATGTTCTTATAATTTAACTTCAATCAAAAAACTAACTAAAACTTAATTACAAGTGTTTAAATAGAAAAAACTTCTAAATAGATAAAGATTAAAATTTAAATAAATAACTAAAGATAAACCATAATTCAAATTAAGAGATAATATGATAATCCTGTATCATATCTTGTCATTATACCTCCTATCTTTACCTCCTCATTTACAAACTATATGAGATAAAATTTTATATATTTACAACAAAAGCAAAATGTAATATGAAGGAGATCAGTTGTTGATTAGGTGAATTCAACAGCAAGAACGTGGTCATGGTTCTGTTTATGTTCCAAGGGGTTCAACTCGGTCAGTTCGGGTATGCTCTTATATATGTTCTTGAGGGGGTCCAAGTGGGTCCAACTCGGTCTGTTATGTTTATCTTGTTTTCTTTGTGTCACTAAAACCATATCCTGTCAAATATTTAATTAATTAATTAATCAAACATGCTCAACTTTTAGAAATTTTTAGGTGTTATTTGTTTTCTTTATATTGTTAGATGATATTTTTCTAACTTTTCATTCTCAATTTTAGTACATTCATTTGTTTAATATATTCATAATCATCAATCTTGGAAAAAGTTGTTTTAGTTTGTTCGAGTTAATCGGATATCCGAATCCGAACCGACCGCCTATTCGGATTAATTAGATTTAGATGCGAAATAACTCAACTCATTTCGAATTCGGATCGGATTTCGATTCAAAATTTTGAAATCCGAATAATATGATTTGAATAAACCGATTGACTCGAAATCCATCTCGATGAACACCCCTAGGTGGCGGTGGGTGGTGGTGAGTTATTTTCAAAAAATAAGTAAAATAACGTTAAATTAATGCAAGTTCTTTTTGAATAATGAACTAACATGATGTGTTGTAACTTTTTCATAAATCAATCAACGTGTTAATATCAACATACATATTCTTGCAAATGTTAAAATAAACAATTTCAGATGGTTTTAAAATATGAGACCTCGAATGTTACAATTGGATCCTCACAAACATTCTCAAAATTATTGTTTGTTAATTGTTAAATCGCGTAATTAACCTCTATTTATAATGTGGACCTGATTATTGTCAATCAATGAAACTATATATCTATATGACACATTTTTAATTCTCGCACAGGACACACGTAATCTCAAAGACATGCTAGATGGAATTTTTATATAAAATTATTTTGATTTGCAATATATTTACAATAAATAAAATATATTATGAGACCAAGAATTGTGGCCCAACCCGAAAAGCAGTCAGCCCAAATATTAACATTTTGTGGCCCAACATACCCAAAATCTGCACTTACTAAATGCACTGACATAGGAGGATGAAACCAGTGAACCGCGATCATGCAATAACATGAGTTAATTGGATTATTAACCATCACTAGAAATCGCGAACTAAGCAGCCGGATAGTGAATACTACGATGCTTTCGTTTGTTAGATCTTGAAAACAGAAAAAACCGCATACAAGATTTCGAGCGTTTGACAGACGACACCTTCGAATCTTTCTTTCCATAAACTTCACTCATGTACCCAACAACAGCCTAAACACCAAAAAGTAGATAAATTTACCAATTATTTTGTTATATAATTTAAACCTAATTGACTTTATATAAAGATAAAAATGATGATCACCTGCGCGCCTTGTTCGATCACATTACGAGGCGGTAATTCCAATGGATTTCCTTCAACTTTCAACACGCGTAACTTAGATAACATCCGAAACGAGTCTGGAAGAACGCGTATTTGATTATTACACATATCAAGCTCTTCAAGAAGCTCAAGGTTTCCAATGGATCTTGGAAGTGATTCCAGGTCAGCAAAGTTGTTGCTAATATCAAGTTTAGTAAGATTTGTAGCAAAACATAAGCTTTCTGGTACTGATTCAAGCTCATTAAAACTAACATCAAGTTGTTGGATGTTTTTTAACGATGACATCGTTGTTGGTAACCCGCTGATGTTATTGTATCTAACAGATAGTTTTTTTAAAGACTCGATTCTTCCAACAGCTTCTGGTAAAGCTTTAAGTTTGTTATAATCTGCAATAAGTTCTTTGAGTGATGAACATTGACCAATAGCATGTGGGAGTTCTTCAAGATCATTAGTTTCAATTTTCAGTTTTTGTAAACTAACGAGTGAACCGATCGAATCAGGAAGACATGATAAATTGTTTGAACTCAAATCAAGTTCTTGAAGGCGGGTCAATCTACCAATACTTGATGGGACAAAAGTCAACACGTTTGCGTGTAGATCAAGATGGATTAAGTTAACAAGATCCCCTAATGATTCTGGGATTTCTATGATTTTGTTAGAATGGAGATTTAGTTTTGTTAATGATGAAAGTTTTCCAATGGAAGATGGTAATGCAATAAGGCTATTTTGAGATAGATCAAGATTTATTAAATTAGATAACTTTCCAATTGAATCTGGAAGCCATTCAATTTGATCCATAAGTTTATTACCAAGATTGAGATCTTTGATCCCTTTTTTTGAAGATACTTCAATCAGACTTGCAAGCTTTATAAGACTCAGTTTTTCACCATTCGCGCCTACAAAATGCAACCATTTTTGTTTTAAATCATCATTTCAGATTTTCAGTACTAATCAAAAGCATTATATACCCAACAGCAAAGAATTATAATGAAATATATAATAATATTACCAGAAGTAACAGTGGATTTGAGAGTGGAATCCACAATCTGGGGTTGAATCGAACCGCCATAAAATGAAGATTTTGAGTTCTTTACGTAGCTATCATCTCTAGTAACCAAATGAGAGGTTTTAACAGGTTCTTTGTCAAACGACAATCTTGAAGTGGATGCTGTAGACACACTCATACTACTGGAATCAAAATTTGTAGAAGTTGGATTGGTTGAAGGCGAAGAACTACTCGAATTTGATGCAGTCAATTGAATGTTATTGTTATTATTATCATGAGCATTGTTACTAGCATTAGATGGATCACAACATTTCGAAGCTCTCTGAATCATTTCATCGAACAGTTGGTGGTAATTTTCGAGCTCTAGCAATTTAACAGCTTCCCTCTTATGTTCTTTACTTTGGAACTGAACAAAATGTTTCTGCATCTCTACCAACACATTGAAGAGTTCTTCAGAGATGAATTTTCGCTTCTTTTGGCGGGAAATGGCTTCGATTCTCGATTGTTCTTCGTTCTCAGCGTTTTTGATCAATATGAGTGCAGCTTCAACATCATCAATTCCAGGTCTTGGAGGAAGAGATCTATGAATTCTCATTATCTCTTCCACCACTTCATCTGCTGATTTCAAAGACGAATCCATAACAACTGTACAAGTGAGTGTTAATTGTTGAGTTAAGAGGTGTTTGTGTGTTTATTCACATGAACTGTAGGTGTTGTAGCTACAGAAGTCCTGTATTTAAAAGGACACTCACCGTTTTCAGTTAAATATTATGAACAAAGGGATAATATTATCCATTTGTTCATATTCAATGCAGTTGACCATTCTTACTTCAAAACTAATAGTTGAAATGTATTTGATTATTCGGTTTATTATTATATTATCGACTTATATATAGTATAACTTATGAAACTTTTGAAAATTATAATTTATACCATCTTAAAAAACTAAGACTGTCCGTAAT
>WOUH02000014.1:11972891-11983592 GCA_009936405.2 Stevia rebaudiana
ATAGGTACCGGACGGTTTTCTGATAGTCAACGGCCAAAAGTTGTCGGTCAACTGCCGGAAAACGGCCAGTTGTCACAATAACCAATTTAATCATTTTTTAATTAAATCTGGTATAATTTAAAATCCATTTATAAAACAGTGATTTTTAAACCAATACTTACTGTTAAAATAATACTGTCGCGACATTTATTTTCAAATAACCTTAAATTATCTTATTTTATTATATAAATTAGTACTTTATAATACGTTTAATTTTTTATTTTGCTTATGTTATTAAGTTTGTAGGGATAATATACGGGCATCACGTTTTTATGTGTTACTTTAAACTTATTATTTCATTTAACCTGCAATTATTTGTAATCTATTGGATAATGTTAATTAAAAGCATTATTTTGGTCTCAATCTTTTTGTTTGTCATCTTCAATTTTGAGCTCATGATTATTGTTTTCTAAATATAAGAATATAAGGATCAACTATCCATCATATTGTTTGATATGAAAAGTCACATCTTGGTTCCTCCACGGTTTCCTTCAGGAAGTCAAGTGATACTAGCTTATGGTAAGCCTCGTCCTAATAAGCGGATTACATATTTAGGGGTGACAATTGTGTTGAGTTTATAGGTTCGAAGTTCGAACTAATTGGTTAAAATAAATGAACGAGTGCACAACTCATATTTATTTGTATCAAAAACTTTAAACAAAACACATAAATGGTTACATAACCCATAAACAACATGCGTAACTCATTTATTTAAATGAGTCAAAGGGTTGCAAACAAGTCGGTCAGTTGTAAACATGCTGGTAGGTTGTAGATTGGTTACAAGAAGTTGTAAACATACTGCAAACGGTTAAACATGTACAAACAGGTTGACAAGTTGATTTAGTTAGTTTTAGTACAACCAGAACACGATAATTATAATTCAACGTGTAAAACAAGACAAATACAAACAAATCACATTCGTGTCATATTTAGGGGTTGTATCGGAAATTGACACCCTTAGTTGTAATTTTACAATATGAACCCACCTGAATTTGAATATGTATCGCCACGAATCCAGGACGAATCTAGTTCCTTGACGTGATACATCATAATAACAATAATTAATTTAATTGCATTTAACAAAACTATTTTTAATATTTAACTAAAGGTAAAATAATTCTTATTTGTCTAATTGTCTACTTTTATACATCCTTAGAGGATTTGATTTTTTAATATGTAATATACGTTAAACTATTTACCCTTGATTTAAATCATATTATAATCTAATTGTTTACCAACTTAATAAATAGATGGAATCAAGTCAACTAAACAAATAAAGGCATATAGGAAGAGTATAACAATGGCAATGAACATACAAATATAAACAAACTTGAAGAAAAAACGCCAGTAGAATACGAACATGAAGATGGAGGAAAGTCCATCTTTAAGATAAATAATATGCACCAAGCATACATAGATGCAAAAAGGAGGCAACTTCATTAAGTACATATGCAATAAAACAAATACCTCTTCTAAGAACATACCTGAAATAGGGAAAAAAAAAATAAAAATAAAAAATAATGATTACAAAATAATAAAAAAAACCCACTACTAGAGTAAGAAAGAGATAATAGAAGGTGTATGGGATTGAAGCTATAGTCTCAATGTCTGATAGTAATATTTGTTCACAATTTTTTTGGTAACTAGGGTTCAAATCCCATAATCAAACAAATAGAAGATGCGTAGTTAAAGATATAAAAAAAACGACGGTGAAAAACATTGCGAAGCATACACGTTAAGAAAGAATAGAAAGCGGTAAGAAAATTAGAAAACTATAAAAATTCACTCTTCACATTCCAATTTTGTATAAATAGTTCATATCACAAAAAGACGCATCCAAATGCCCAAACCAATCAGCAAAAGTTGCTGCAAAACATCCAAATCGTTTATTGTTTTTTTTTTTTTTTTTGGTTTCCTACAGGAAGAATAAGTGATAATAGAAACTCTAGAGACTAAAATGAAACTTTTGACACGATGACATCAACCTCCATTACTGGACAAATAATTCCTCGAAGATTCTTTCTTTGATTGTAATTATCGCACTGGCATAATTTTTTAGGGTTCTACGAGGGTTTCTTTCAAAATCCTCTTTCAATTCGATCACTATGCGAGATCAATCAACTGAAATTAGCTTCTGATTTCAATCATACAGATACAATTTGTATATACACACACAATTGTAATAAGATGGATGCTTATCAACCGATCAGAGGAAGTGGATCAAGTTTGCAGTTCCTGAACAATCCATTTGGGGATACTACGTATACAAAGGTGTTCGTCGGAGGACTCGCATGGGAGACTCACAGTGAGACGTTGCACCGTTATTTTGAACAATTTGGGGAAATTTTAGAAGCTGTTGTTATCACTGATAAGCAAACTGGAAGATCAAAAGGCTATGGGTTTGTGAGTATTTATATATATAGTTTAATTTCTCACATATGGCTTTCTGATATATGATTACGATACGATCACTGTGATTTTTCTTTCTTTAGTAACTGCAATTTACCAAAATCACGTTTGATGTAGAAATTAGCGGCTTTTTGAAACTTTTGTTCCCGATAATCACTTTTTTAGGATATTAAAACTGAGTATGGTATATGCTTGTTGGAATTTAGATGCTCAACTTATGAAAGAGATGAAATTTAGCAAAAGAAAGAATCAAAATAATAATATTTCTTTTGTACACCTTTATGCCAATATGTGTGAATGAGCTTGTGTATTCATATTCCCTAAAATTACAATTGCTTATGTGGTTTAAGTGATACATATCTTATATCTTTTCAGGTTTCTTTGATATAATCCTCTATTAGTAATTAGTAATCAATAATTCTTGTTTTTTAGGTAACATTTCGCGATGCTGAAGCTGCAAAGCGGGCTTGTGCTGATCCTAATCCGGTTATTGATGGTAGAAGGGCTAATTGTAATCTGGCATCACTTGGTCGGCCCCAACCGCCATTGTCTTTTGGTATTGTTTATATATTTTAATCAATTAATTAATTTATTATGATTTAGGGGTAATAATTTAGTTTTTACTTGTAGGACGGCCGAGAGCGATGACACCCTATTTTGGGGGACCATTTGTTGGAAACTCAAGTTACCGTGCACCGGTTCCATACAACTATCAGCAATATCCATATTCCTTGTACGGGTCGGTTAATATTATTCAATATATCTTATCAATATTCAATACCAGTCCATTTTAGTGTTTTAAGTTTTTAACACTTATAAATTACATCAAATCTATCTCATATGTCCCTTGTAACGATAAAAAATTTGGTTTTGTTAGGTATCCACCTTATGGGCCGGAATATGTCTTCCATCAGGTAAATAAATAATCTTGAAACTCTTGCTGTTTAATGTTTATAATTAATAGAACTTATATAGTTAACAATAGATCATGAATTTGTTTCAACAGGTTCCATATAATCCTTACATGGGCCAGCTGCAACATAATCCTCAGATGTTTGGCATACCAGGCCCAGTTAGCCCAAATGTTTACCCGTTGGGCCAAATGGGCCCACCGCCACTTGGAACCACGGGACATAGAGCGGTTGCACCACCTGGTCCTCATGTTGTACCGTATAATAGACCAATTGTCAGCGGGGTGACACCAGATATTGTTCCGTTGTCTCCAGCACCACACCTTACAGGCAGGTTTTTTTATTATTTATTGAGTAAATTACTATTTTGACCCCGGTGGTTTAGCTCATTAAACCTTTTTAGTCCAAAAAAGAAATCTTCTGACATTCAAAACATCAGAGCTGAAGTGGTTACAAAATTTAAACATCAAGGGTTGGAAATGTCAGAAAGTTTGTTATTGGGCTGAAAGGTTAAATGGGCCAAATCATAGGGGACAAAATAGTAATTTACTCGTATCTATTTATTAATCTATTTGTTCTTTAAACACAAAATTAGTTGTTATATGATTATGACAACTTTAAACAGTATAAACTATAAACACATCCGAACACTCTTACTACCTTTATTTTCCTTTTACCATTTGCCTGAAATTTTTTTAAATTTGAATTCAATAATATTTTGATTATTATTATGTTAAGAATAGTTTGGATCTATTTTTTCTATTTCTTTTATAAATATAATTTTTTCCTCAGGCATCACCCCATTTTTTAGACCAATGAGGGGTACTCATCCTTCTCAGTTTAATCAACGCAGCGGTTCTGAGTAAAAACGGTTTAATTCGGAGATAACTGAAATCATTTTCTGTGGGACCCACTAACTGCAAGATGACCTCACTTGGTACTCAAGTGGCATTTTCCACTTTTGACCTTGGATGTTATAACCGTATTTGTCAAAGAGGTAAAGTTAAGATACGAATCAGTTACTTACTATTTCGATATTTTAATTTCTTCTAGTAACTTTTGTTTAATTGGTTTTCAGGTCATCAGAAGTCGTCGGGTCAAACGGAATCAAATCTTTGAATATCAAAAAACAAATGTGAAAAGTGCAAAAAACGTGCTTTAACTGGTTTGTATAACACGTGTCACACTCATGCAGTGCTAGTTGTAAAAGTTGATTGCTGGAAATATGGTTTTCCAGCAATCATGTATGATGGAATCATCATATGATTCCTTGATGGTTAACTAGACCGGGTGGTGCATTGGCACCATGGTCAATGCTTAACCGTGTTGTTGGACCAATCTAACATCCCATAACCAATGGTGAAAGCTTTGAACATTATGTTTGATAAATTTGGTCCAAAAGTTGCAAAAAAGGATGCTTTAATAAGAGCTTTCTTAGCAAAATATGTTTCATTGTATATATTGTTTCATGAAATTGACATTGTGAGTTATCTATGTATCAAATGTTAGATGCATGAACTGATAAATTTCATATTGTTTAAAAGTTGGCTTGAGCATTTTCAAGCATTAAGTTAAAGGTAATAAGTTAGTTTTTTGCACGTCGGAAACATGACCTCATTAACAATAATATTAATATGTTGGACAGAACACCGAAGACACAACACATGTAAGAGGAACATGACATGTGTCACTTGATTATGTAATCGGGTTAAATGGTATGTGGGTCAAAACTAAATGGTATGTGGGTCAAACTAAAAATATAAGCGAACAGAGGGTTTAAAAAATGGATTGGCAGGATGAAAATACGTTTACAAGTTACATTTTGTGTATATATATAGTTTCCTAATATTTATATTTTAAGTGCTTGATGGGCAGGGGTCCAAGCCTAGACGAGCCCAAGCTCGTCAACCTTGAGCATGGCTCGTTTAAAATACTAAGCTTGAGCTCAAGCTCTGCGCATTTCAAGCTTTACTCCGAAAGCTAGCTCGAGCTTGTTGTGTAAGTGTGTAAGTATCTTTAAGTTTGAGTTTGGCTTGACTCATTTTATGTGTTCTTTATTAATAATTATACAGTTGATTTAAATACTTATAAAAAATTTTCATCATTATAAATTTACCATAATGTACAATAGGGATGAATCATAAGAAGACTTATTAATTTGAAGATAATTTGGGGGTGTTTGTTTAGCTCTTAATAGGTTCAGACTGTTTGTTTCGCGAGCAGATGTCTGAATGATTTAGACATTTGTCTCTGAATGATTAAACATTATACTGAGTCTGACTGGTTAAGACCTTTTATCTGAATTGGTCATACATTTGTCTCTGAACGGTTAAGCATTATATTGGCTCTCAATGGTTTAGAACTTCAGATCTCTTACTAGTTTAGTACTTAATGATTCAGACCTGTTACTTATTCAACATTTACACATTCAGAAGTTGCCAAACAGCCTTTTAGTCAACTACTACCAACAAATTAATTTTTATTTTTATTTTTATCATGACTTTTAGTGTGTCCTAGCTACGTTTGCTTATAAGGATTTTTACTATGTATGGGGAACTTTGTTGTTGGATGAGATTTTGCAAGTAAAAACATATAAAAGGATTAAAGGAGTATAGTGCACGGTTTCATATACATAACAAATTTAAACAAATTTGAAGTATAAATTTCAAAGGGATGTTACACAAAAATCGCACATTAAGTGTTATAAAATCAATTCTTATAAAACCCATATATGCAAAGTGTCACATTATAAATCACTTATTTAGGAACGTCGAAACCTATATCTGTTCAATGTTAATATAGAAGCATATGCAAGAGTAGGACAATTATTGTAACTTTATCCTTTCTTTTGTGTGCTTCCTTACTCATGTTAATGTCACCGACTGTAAAACACTTAATGAAGTTCGTAAATACAACATTACATAATGATGCTTTTGACTTTTCATATATTTTTTCTATTAATTTACTTTATCAAAATTATTATACAACAACGTATGAGACATAATAGTGTTTAATGTTTTTGTACATACATTTCAATCTCTATAATCGAACACCGCAAGACACAAGTTTTAATCGTCCGTTCCACCACAACGCGCATGTAACTTTCCTCGTTTTAATTATTATATAACTATATATGCATGTGTATACTTCTTAAGCATTTTTATGCTTATTTTAGCCCACCAAAATACAAAGAATACTTTCTTATCTCAATATTTTTGAAATTTACTTTAGAGCACTTTTCATACGAACACTGTTTATGGTTTGGGCCGTATGTTGACTCATGTCTCAGTGACAAGAGTACGCTTATGGGTCGGGTCATGTATTTAGCTCATGTGTTGTGTTATGGTTCTGGTCATTGTTTGAATCATGGATTGGGTCATGGGTCAGGGCGTGGTTCAGGTTGAGATTGGGTCATGGTTTGAGTTATGGGTTAGGTCATGGTTTGGGACGTGGATGGTGTGTCGGCTCATGGCTCGGGCGATGTGTTGGGTTATGTGTTTAGCTCATGGATCGATTTATGGGTCCGGTCATGGTTTGGCCGCTTGGTTTGTTGATCGTTTCTTGGTTCGGGTCATGGGTAAGCCAATGGGTTGGGTCATAGGTCGGGTCATGGTTCGAGACATGGTTTAGGTCATGAGCCGGGTTATGGTTTGAGTCATGTGTTCGGGTCATGGTTCAGATAATGGGTTGGGTCATGTTTTAATCATGGGTAATTTTCAAGGAAAGAAATGAAAAATAACACTTCTCTCACCAGATTGAAAGTCACTAAAAGAGAAATAATCGTATTTTTTATGTAATAGTATATTTTACTCATAAGTGTAATTATACATGTTTTTTTTAGTTCAACGCAATGACCCAATTAATTTCAGCTCTATTTATTCAAACCAAACACTACCTTAGATATCTAGAGATCGGTAACTTCTAAGTTTTGCATTTTGTATTATTTTTGGATAAATAGTAAATAGGCTCTAAAAACGCTACAATATCTTTTCTAGCCTCTTCTTGTCTTATTAAAGACTAAAAATTTGTTAAGATATTTATTTTTCTTATTTTATGAATATTTAATTGTTTTTAAAATAGGCGCTTGAGTTATCTAATTCAAATGAGTATGGGTACATGAAGTACTTCATCGGGTACTCCATCTGCTAGTTAAAGTTTGCGGCTACACCGCCGTCGGTTATGCGGGTACCCTCTTAGGGTAGTGCCATCGGTTACTTCTAAATTTTGCATTTTGTATTATTTTTGAATAAATAGTAAATAGGCACTAAAAATGCTACAATTTCTTTTCTAGCCTCTTCTTGTCTGATTAAAGACTCTAAAAATTTGATACGATATTTATTTTTCTTATTTTATGAATATTTAATTGTTTTAAAAGTAGACGCTTGAGTTTTCTAATTCAAATGAGTAAGGATACATTGAGTACTCCATCGAGTACTCCATCGGCTAGTTAAAGTTTACGGCTACACCGTCGTCAGTTATGCGGGTACCCTTTTAGGGTAGTGCCATCGGTTACTTTTACCCGAGGAGGGTAGATGAAAGTTGCTTTGGGATTTGGGTAGTGAGAATAAAAAGTGGGAGGGTAGTGGGATGGTACCATTGCTACTAATAGAGGATACTTGAGAGGGTATTTTTAACATTTGACATGACATAATTTGATTATGTAATTTGATAGAGTACTAATAAGTACCCTCCCACCACTCCCTCCACCCTAACATGATATAGCATGAGAAGTAAATATTTGGTCGGTTCCATCCGTAGTTACAAATGGTTGTGCTCGATTTGTTGGTGATTTTTATTTTTCTTTATTCCTTAGAATAAATTTTCCAGTATTACAACGAAGTGGCAAATAAGCGTGAAACCAGTTGTTTTGCAAATCCGTCTTGAATTTCAAAATTGATACTAGCAGGATCAAAGCTTTGGGTCTTAGGGCTAAAGAGATAATATGCACGATGCATTGAACCTTTTTAAGAAACCCCAAAGCCCTCGGGGTTAAGTAACCAAATGTACGAAAGGCAAGTCTCAAAACAAGCTTTTTTGTATTTAGTAACTTTGTTTGATTCCGCCTTAAACGCGGCCCGACCCGCAACGAAACCATTGTCACTAAGCCCAACAAATGGTACATTTATATAAGGTCCACACAAGCGTATTTCCCCTTGCCCAATATCCAAACACAAGAATATTAGCTGGTCATAGAGTAGACATCTTTGTCGGATTTCATGGATTTCTGTTATAGAAGTAATGTTATACTTCTTCTCCACATCTTTATTCTTTACCACTTTTGTTTTTAAGTAGTGTCACAATTACAAATCTCAATTTATTGCACCGAATAGGTTTGTGTTTATTAACTTAAAATTTACCTAGTCTAATTAAAAAAGTTGGTATGAATATGAAGAAGATTATTAATATTCAGACAATATTTGAAGAATAACTAAGTATATTATTTAAATTAATTCATATTAAATCTATGATTTTTCACGTTGCACCATATATAATTTATAATTATAATTCAATTATGTAAATTGAATCGAAGTTTGTATATAAATTTTATGTGGCTCGATCCTAAATTCCAAATCACACCACATAAAGAATTATATTTAATTGCATAAAATATAAATTAAATTTCTAAAATTTGTCATGAACATCTTCGTGAAAAAGTGTATATGGAGAAAAAGTGAGAACAAAGGTCAAGATTAGAATATTAGAAATCAAGTATTTTTTTATTGTATGCTGATTTGGTACATGATTTTTGACTTCCTCCAATTTATTTAGTTTTGGGTGGTGTATAAGCGCGTCATCTTTCAATCTAATCTCAAGTGATTTTTAAAAGACTGATTAATCCCCAACTTTAAACAATAGTCGTTTGAGGATTTGTCAAATGACCGTTTAAATCTTAGGGAAAATTTCACCATAACCCACTTTAAGTCTTTAACGGCCGTTTATGTTTGCGGGTGACATAGGACAAGGAAGGCCCTTAACTTTTAAGTATTTACAAAAACGACATCGAACCGGCCATGTTCGGGCATATAAGACGAAATTCCTTGCTTTTTAACTCATTCCACGAAAACCCCTGCTTACTCTAAGAAAGACTTGAACGTGTAACCTCTCAAATAAATGCCCCAATCCTATCTCTTCATTGGTTTATTATTAAACCTCTTGAGTTGCAAAAGATTGGCCAAAACTCATTTGGTGATTAGCAAAGTATGCTCACCATCTAACAACATGACAACACTAAAGTTATGCTCAATTAACTACATGCAATGTGTAATTAAATCAACATTCACGTGGTAAAGTGATGTAATTTAGTCAGGTAGTCGTACGTTTAAACCTTATGAAATACGGGTGCGGTGATTTTCGTCTTTTCAAAGTAAAGTAGGAATAAAGAAGAGTGTCTTAACCTGTAAAAGAAAATGTTCAACTTATCAACACCGTAAGGAAGAAACATAAAACAATAGTTTACGCCTTTACGGTTTATTTGTAAAGAAACGTCTTTTTGTGCTTAGCTAAAAAAACATGCCAATTTTTAGCTTTGTTATGTAAAACACTAGTTTTAGTAAGAGCATTCACATTTGAATCTTTAAAATTTATATGAGTGAGATATTTATATTATAGAAATTGGTTGAAAGTGATTGTGAATAGAGAAATATAAAGAAAGTGATGAAACTAGTAAATATATAGAAACAATGTTCATTTAAGTAAATAAGATTGAGAAAAATGTAATGATAATTGTATAAAAATTATTATTTGATTGAATTAGAGAGAAAAGATAATGTTAAAGGTATAAAAAATATTTTTAATTAAATAGGAGAGAAAATGTAATGATAAAGGTATAAAAAATTATTATATAATTGAATAGTAAAAAGAAAATATAGTATTTTTAATGAATTACAAAGACAGAGATAGAGACACAAATGTTAATGCTCTAAAGCAAATGAACTAATTTTTTAGCTATTGATCTTTGGAACACTAAAAAAAATAAGAAAGATTATTAAAGTAGTTGATTTAGTTTCTCGTTATTTAATAGTTCTATAAATCTATTAAAGTAGGGATGGCAAGTTCTAATGATATTTAAAACGTGATACAAACATAACACGAAATAATTATGCTTTGAGTTATGATGTCTAATCTATTAAATAAACAAGTCATGCACGAGTTGACCAATTAATTAAAGGAGTCATGGGTTGACAGGTTTAACATGTCTTAATTAAACACAGCGGCGAACCCAGAAATTTTTTTCGTGGGGGTCAAAAAAAAATTAGAGTTGTTTAAGTATTATTATATAGTAATTTTTTTCAATTTTTGATCGGGCCGGTTAGGTCGAATCGGGTCGGGTCAAGATAAAGAA
>WOUH02000014.1:11983692-11994055 GCA_009936405.2 Stevia rebaudiana
ACCTAAAACTACACCCTAAAAGCTAAGCCACTGCAAGGTCAGGAATATAGAAATCTTTCAATTCTTGTGATGGAGATAGTAAGGATGATCCAGGAACTCATTCAAAACCAAGAGAAGAGTGTTTAAAATGCTTATTGCTCCTTGGATACCAAAGAGGCAAAGATAGATCAGTTAAACTACATGATTCCTAGGTAAATACATATATATATGGATTGGGGAAAACCCTTAGATTTCTGCCCCGAAACGGGCATGGTAGAGCACCAAATGGCACTCAAGCAATCCTTCTAAAGCTTTGGAGCATCATCAAATTTATAGGGCCGAAAAAGCACTAGACAAGGCTTGGGGAACAACAATACACGTAGGCTGTGCGCACGACACCAAAATCTTGAAGCCAACCACGCTTATTGATGATAAGATGATGTTGAAGAGTAATGATTATTACAGTAGAATAGTTTCTACTAATGACAACTTTGAACCGCTAAAGAATTATAAGTACTTAAGTGCATGGTCATATCTATGGAAGTTACTATTAACGAAGAACAAATCAATTGTCATGCAGAATGCTGATGAAGGTGTTAATGCTGATGAAGACCATGTTGCGACCAATGGCAACTTGATTTCGAAGAAGTACTTCTTGTTGATGAGAAAGTTTAATGTTGTTAAGGAAAACGTGCTATATCAGGAGAGGATCAAGTTCATGATTTGTAGAAGATTATCTATTAATTCTTGAATATATCTCTTTGTAACGTTCATTTAATTTGTATATTTGGGAAGGTGAAGGTTATACTACGGAGGATTGTTATCTCTCATGTTCTCTAATTATTCTTTAAGCCATAACCCTAGCATCCATCTCTTCCTCTACCTAGATCTTCTTTCATCTCTTAAATTTGTCTTTTTATCTTTCTATCATCTATTTATCCAAATACAACATGTACATAAGTTTTCGATATGAGCACAAAGTTATAATAGTGTGTCTTAGTTAATGTTTATATTCTACTTAAGAGCATTCATAGTAGTTACCCCAAAAAGTATGTGAAAGTACGTAATATGCATAATTTAGGGTGTGGTTAGAAGAGATTGTGAGTAGATGAGAGAGAAATATTTGGGGTTTTCTTTGCCCAGCCGCCATAGTTAGGAAAAACTATGGAGATGCAGATTTTGATGGAGAGGAGAGAAATATAATAATGTTATTTTAGTAGTTTTTAAATTGGTTGTGAGAGAATGAGAGAGAAAAGATAATGATAAAGGTATAAAAATAGATTTTTTAATTGGAAAAAGTATACATGAGGATGAGTAAGCTACTATGAATGCTCTTAATAATCAGAATAGTGACTTTCGGAAACAATTTTTTTGTTTAGTTTTGATGAGGGTTGAAAATCCTAAACCGTGAAACAAAACCGAACCAAAATGTTAGTAACGGTTTAATTTGGTTCGGTTTTTATTTTGAGCAGTTTTTTTTTTTTTTGTTTTCGTTAATAAAACACCGTTCATAACGATTTGGTTCACGATTTGATGTAATAACCACACAAACCGAACTGTAAACACCCATAATAATTGTGAGCTTCTTACGTTATTTATACGGTGGAATACCTACTTTTTTAGATAGTTTAATTCTACCTAAAGTTCATGTTGACTGGAACTCGGCTTGAAAGTCATACGAGCCAACTTGGGTCGTTTAAACGATTTGAACTAATTCCAAGCTATTTTCAAACGAGGCTCAAGCTATTTAAATGATCCACAACTCATGTATCGTATCGCATGACATTTAGTGCTTAAGGCTTCTTTGAGCAAGGCATGATGTCGATCTTGTTGAACATTTCAATTTTTTGTCGCATTTCATTTGTCGTTATGACTTTTAGGACGTATAAGATACTGATTATGGGATACGTATTAGAAAAGATAAATGACTAAAGATTATTAAAAACATTATTTGTTGTAAGTATCAAGATATACAAAAGTACAAAAATATATTCAACAATCCACAGCATAGATTGATATTAAATTAATGAACCCAAAAGATGTTAAAGTTTCAAATATTTGAAGATATCTTTGTATTATTAACTTAACTTTTATTCCACAAATAAATGAGAGCACATAAAAAACGGTTATTTCAAATAAAACTCAAAACATGGAATACAAAATTTCGAGAAAAAGGTGTAGTTGTATGGAGACACACGTGGTACATGGGTTTCTTGTTTATTTGTCTCTCAATCTCTATAAATTACTCTCAACACATTCATTCTTCTCTCACACATCTTCTTCTCCAATTCTCTCCGATCACCGCCGATCAAAATGGACGTTCAACGGCGTCCTGTCAAGCAAGAATCGCATCACCGATCGGTGAAACCATCTGCCGCCGGCGAAGTTCTAAAACCCCACAACCAATCAAAACCTTCCGACGCAATTTCACCGCAACTTTACCTCACTAATGGTCTGTTTTTCACCATGTTCTTCTCCGTCATGTACTTTTTGCTCCACCGGTGGCGTGAAAAGATCCGAAACTCGGTTCCTCTGCATGTTCTTACGTTATCGGAGCTTGCTGCACTGGTATCTCTCATCGCGTCGGTTGTTTATCTTGTCGGGTTCTTCGGGATCGAATTCGTGCAATCGATCTTCCGACCGTCGCCGGAATCTTGGGAGATTGAAGATGATAACACGGAACAGATGATGATGGATGAAGATAAGCCGGTTAAGCCTTGTGGGCAAGCGTTGATTCCTCGCATTGTGCCACCGGCGGTGGTGATTCCGGCGTCGGAGATGACGATGGAGAAGAAGAAACCACCGCCGACCATTGAACATTCGTCGGAGGAGGATGAGGAGATCGTGAAAATGGTGGTTGCAGGTTCGCTTCCGTCGTATGCACTTGAATCAAAACTCGGAGACTGCAAACGGGCTGCTGCTATACGACGAGAGGTAAAATATTATGTTTTGTATTATATATTTTGATATTAATTAATAACCTAATCAAATACAACCACAACAAGGGAATTAAAATCACCATATAACATTTTGACAAACATTTTCACCAATTGTTTAACATGTTTTCTTCATCAAACGGTCTAAGTTGGCTGATCATTTGACTTAATTGTGATGCGAATACCGAATAATTAGGCCTACAAGTTACACGTGTCACATTCACATCGACACATTGTTTTGTTCTGGTCGATGTCTATAGCTTTGAAAGTTAAAAGTTAACGTTTATTTTGATAAACATGATTAATTATCTTAACGTTTCTTTGGTAATTTTCCTTAAAACAAATATAAGAATATGTGGTAATAACTCATAATTATGATAAATGAGATAACTAATAAAAATATTATTAAACCAAAAATAATGTGACATATTCAAATTTATATTGCGTACCAGGCTCTTCAACGGATTACCGGAAAATCATTATCCGGTTTACCTCTTGACGGGTTCGATTACGAGTCAATATTGGGACAATGTTGCGAGATGCCGGTGGGTTATGTTCAGATTCCGGTCGGGATCGCGGGACCATTGTTGTTAAATGGTTCGGAGTTTTCGGTGCCAATGGCTACAACCGAAGGGTGTCTAGTGGCTAGCACGAACCGCGGGTGCAAAGCGATCTATGTGTCCGGTGGTGCAACTTGTGTACTCCTAAAAGATGGCATGACAAGAGCACCGGTGGTTAGGTTCGGTAGTGCAAAAAGAGCCGCTGAGTTGAAACATTTCTTGGAAGATCCGTTGAATTTTGACACTTTGGCCGTTGTGTTTAACAAGTCAGTTTTTCTTTTCTTTATTTTAATTTAATTTAATTTAATTTGTCTGTCTGTATTAATTTTGTCAACACTTTAGAAAACCGATTTTCAGAAAGTCACGATTTTTACCTGACAAACATTAAATATATTCCTATTCCTAATAAAAAATATAAATATATAATAATTATGTGTAATCGAATTTTGACAATTCTGTATTTAAAAGGAAAATCAGTAAAAAGTTATTTATAAATCAGAAGAAGAATAGAAAGAGGATGTTAGATGCCCAACCAACTTTGCTACATAAAAAGTTTTGGCTAATCTTACCCGATTTGTTTATATGTAATTTGTTTATTTTTTCGTTTAGTAATTGGAAGTGCTTATTGAAAGTGTTATGACGACCAAAACATATGCTTAGTTTTTTGTATTCGTTCTTCTGTTGGACGTTTGTTTAACTAGCATTATTCAAAACATTTAATGAAAATAACTTCTGCCGTAAATGTTGTAAAATATACTCTTTCTCATATTAAAGTTGCGTACCCCTAAAATAAAAACACAGAATATTTACAAATTATCCTATTGTTGATCATTTGTTATCAAACAATAATTAAGATTTTGAAAAGGATTCCTTTCTAATTGATGTTACTAAAGCTACACATATCTAATTTTTAGATTAAACTTGCCTTTTTTTTTTTGTAAAATATCTACAGATCAAGTAGATTCGGAAGGCTACAAAGTGTTCGATGCGCAATTGCTGGCAAGAATCTATACATAAGGTTTTGCTGCGCAACTGGGGACGCTATGGGGATGAACATGGTCTCGAAAGGTGTCCAAAACGTTCTCGATTTCCTCCATGATGATTTCCCGGATATGGATGTCATGGGCATTTCTGGTATTAATTTTATAACATATATACTATAAGTAACATTCATATTGTGTCAAATACTTTCATATTTACATTTCTCTCAATTATTATGATCGATAGGAAACTATTGCTCAGACAAGAAGCCTGCGGCAGTGAACTGGGTAGAAGGGCGTGGGAAATCTGTAGTATGTGAGGCGATTATCAAGGAAGAGGTGGTTCAAAAGGTGTTGAAAACCACCGTCCCCGCCTTGGTAGAGCTTAACATGCTCAAGAATCTGACTGGATCTGCAATGGCTGGTGCACTCGGAGGATTTAATGCACATGCTAGCAATATAGTCTCCGCAGTGTATCTGGCCACTGGGCAAGATCCCGCTCAGAATGTTGAGAGCTCTCATTGTATCACAATGATGGAAGCCGTAAATGGTGGCAAAGATCTTCATATATCGGTCACCATGCCTTCCATTGAGGTACATGCACATACTTCAAATTTATTTGTTTGTGACTGTCAGTTTTCTTACAGTTGATAATCTTAATTAGAATACATGATTTCAAGGTATACTAGATGTATTTCGTAAATCTAATCAAGAGTTAAAATATTTGAAGAATCCAAAAATAAATATAAAGGAAACAAATACTTTTTTTTTTATTAAGCTAATAACCTGGGACCTCGAACAATGAACTAGAGTACGAAAAGATTTAAAAATTAATCTTTTTAGCCGTTTCTCGTTGATTATTTTGGATATGGCTAGTATTAAATAAAGAGATATTTTATATGCATCTTTGAAAATGATCAAGACAAATTGCGTTAGCTTTTATTGTTGAATTATTTTATTTTCCTATCAAAGTTTGAGTACACTTCAAAAAATCTAAATCGTATGAATCATGTAATTAAGTAGCTTAAGAAAAGATTAAACTACTAAAAAATTGATTATCGTGTTGAACATAATTTTGAAAATTTCTCATCTTAACTAATTAATTAGTAGTGGATTAAATTCTGATACTACCTTTTTAATACTTTTATCTCATTTACTAGAAAACTATATTAAATTATCTACTTAAGACTGAGTACCATTCCATCATGTCACACTCTATAGGTCAAAGTTAAGACTTTAAGAGTATGCCAGAGTCAACCTTTATGTTCTATGGTTTAAAGTTTAGCGACCACTTGTGTCCAAGATACAAATTAAAACGAGGAAAATTATAGGAATAGACATGTTGACCACGTTTATTATAAAAATGGACACTGATTTTTATTCTACGTTTTTCTGGTCAGCACCAATTAGAAATTGCCGTCCACGTCTGAAGAGTGTAGGCTAGGCTCGGAGCCAACTAGACGTGGACGGTTTCTGATTAGTGGTAACCAGAAACCGCAGGCTAAAAATCTTTGTCTATTTTGGTAATAAATATGATCAACATGTCTATTCCTACAATTTTCCCATTAAAACGTCCATATACAAATATCGTTTACCAAATCACATGCATGTTTATGTCCGCATTTGAGAAAACCCTCTTATTATATTCAACAAGAAAACTTATTAATTCTTTATATTTTAATTCTATTTTAGGTTGGAACAGTTGGAGGTGGTACACAACTTGCATCACAATCAGCATGTTTGAACCTATTAGGTATCAAAGGTGCAAGCAAAGATGAACCGGGGTCAAACTCAAGGGTTCTAGCCACAATAGTTGCTGGTTCGGTTCTTGCTGGTGAACTCTCTCTGATGTCAGCCATATCAGCTGGTCAACTTGTCAAGAGCCACATGAAATACAATAGATCCACCAGAGATATGTCCAAGTTAAATTCCACCTAGGTTTCATCCAAGAACAAAACCCTATTTAAATTGGATCACCTTGATTATATGTAACTTTAGGAACATATATAAATATATATATAGTTATATATATAATAGAATAAAAGGGTAGATCATGGATGGATTAAGGGGTGATTATATGGAATCAAAGTGTTGTTATTGGTGTTGTGTGATGATGTCCATGTGAGTTTGGATCTGTTTCCAAGTGTATAAAGGTTTTGTATGTGTAATAGTGGTGGTGTGGTGGTGGAGTGAGAGAATCAAATAGGAAACAATAATCTAGGGATGTACAATTGTGTTTGTTTTTTCTTGTCTTTGGCTTTTTTTAATGTAGTTGGTGGTGGTAATTTGGGTTTGCATGTGCAAATGCTTCTGTTTTATTCGTATGATCTTGTCTTTATCTCTGTTTATTGTTATGTTTTTAGTTTTATTATTGTTATAAAATCCTAAAACATTCATTATAACCAATTGTCTCTCTAAAAAGGAGACGTATGTATATATCAAATCTATTCTCTTCCTCACTAAGCAAGTATATAAATGTGTGAGGTGAAACTTAAAAATACTAATAATGGTATTGCTATGATTATTTTCAAAAAGAAATGCTAGCTTGTATTGGAGTTACGTTCCTATTCAATTCTCTTAAGAGTTGAATTGAATAAGAAACATATGGGTTTCTAATTTGTATTTTAATATATTGCATGCAAACATATATATAATAACGATTTAAATGTTAGGGCATCTATAAAGTATTGTATCTAAAATTGTGACGTGTCACATTAGTTTTTCAATATCATCAATATTTATCTATGAACATACTCCTAAAATGCGTTCATTGTTACAATTGTTAAATATATAGCTATATATGAACAATGAACTCCTATTATACATTCATTCCACTTACAATTGTTTATACATTTCTTAGTTGCATTTCACTTTTAAATATGTCTTTTTAAATTTTGGTAGCAAAACATGCGTGTTTTTGTGGCTGCTTTTTAAATGTGATTCTTGCATCTTGTTTCTATAGGTTTATGTTGATGCCTCTATTCTCTTCGATCGGGAATAATAAGAGTATTTACACTTTCATGGCTGGGTTCAAATAGGGAGGAGGATTAAGTAATTATAATGATATGGTTTTTTTAATCGTATTTAATACGTTCTTTAGAGTTAATAGCCATTTTCGTTCATATGGTTTTTTTGGTCAGTTTCATACAAAAAAGTTTTTTTTTCATCTGGTTCCTAAAGGTTTAAAAATTTTGTCATTTTCATCCAAATTAATATTTTTTTTTTGATTTGTAGTTCCCTTTAGTGTGAAATGACAATTATGCCCTTGAGTGTACATGCCATGTTCTAAAAAACTCAAGGATCGAAATATGAAAAGATATTATTTTCCGTCTTTTTTACCCATTGTTTTTACTCATTTATTTACCCTTGATTTTTACAACTTTTTTTAACCTTTTCTTTACTATCCCTTTTTTTACCTAAACTTTTTACTCTTTATTTTACCCCTCTTTTTTACAATTTATTTTTTTACCCATATTTTTTTATCCAACCAACCCAACCTGTCTTTCTAGCCACCTCTAGGGATATGATAGAGTCTTAAAACATTAATCTACATTCAATTGATTTAATCAAAAGTGTGTCAACTCAAGATGTTACATCAAATAACTACCACTCGTGGTTTATTTACAGATGATTTTAGGTAGTTTTGTTCCTGCAAGTCAAAAACAAACAAAACCTGTAGAAACCCTTAATAACAAAACACAAGTTTTAAATGGGCCACAAAGTGAACCATCAGGTGGCGGAATTGGGTACCCACTTGATCACACCACCACCAACAACCACCACGACCACCACCACATCAGCAATCCACAAAGCATGTCTAGTATTCCATGGAGATAAATCCCATTACACCTTTGTGTTGTAAGCAACCAAATTCCATCTCAGTTAGGAATTTTATGTTTTTTTTTTTTCATAATTAGTTTCTAAATTTTTGTGTAATAATAGTTTCATATATAAATAGTATGTGGATGGTGTTGAATCTTGCATTAGGTATCACGTATTAATAATATTTCTGTTATGGAATATAAATTCATTTTAGCCCCCATACATATTGTTTTAACAATAATGAATAAGATCATGCAACTTTATAACCACTTCTCCTTTTCTTTTCTGCTAGATATAGTATGCATCATTACAAGAGTTTACGCAATTCTCTAATTAAAATTAAAATCAGTTTATTTAGCCTGTCCTAGATATCTAAAATGTAATATTTTTTAGTATAAGATATTACTCAAATGATTAGAACTTATAAAATAGTAATGTCGAGGTGTCGGTGGCCATAAATACACAAAGTACCCCTAATTGTCCGTAATCATAAAAGAAAAATATGTGGCTGTTGTTGTAAAGAAAACAGTCTTCTTTAACTGAAAAAGGTGGAAATGCGAGGGTTTTAGCGTGAGCATGACCGCCAGCTGTATGAACACGGGTATCCATAAATCAAATTCAATTTCATGGCTACCTTTATACAAATATTAACAATAAATTTAAGCTGTATTAAAAAAGTGTTAGGTACTTAGGTAACAAGTAAAAAGGTATTAAAATAGATAAAACTACTGGTTTAACCCGGCGCGTAGGGATGTAAATGAACCTAACAAACACAAACGAGTCTTTGTTCATGTATGTTCGTTAAGAATTCAACTTTGTTCATGAACGGTTCGTTAAGAATTCAACTTTGTTCACGAACGGTTTATGAACGCTAATCGAAGAAAACTTTTATTCGTCTTTGTTCATTAAGGATTACATGAGTTCACGAACACAAACGAACATATACTATCTTAAAAATAATAATCAACATTGTTAAACTCAAACATAAAACATATTAATCTTCTTAAACATTTATATAAAAAACATTAACATAGAAAGTTTTCTCCAACTGGAAATAACAATTATAAACACTAAAAGTTAAGATGATAAACTAAACATTAGAAATTTAAATATATAATCACATTAATGAATGACATAAACAAACGAACACATTATTGAATATAAACGAACACCTTGCCGAACGTCCACGAACACAAATGAACGAATGTGACCTCTGTTCATGGTCGTTCATTTATTAAACGAACGAACAGAAATGAACTTTCAGCCAAAAGGTTCAAAAATTTTCATCGAACGTTCAGTTCATTTACAGCCCTACCACCACGCGCTGCAGCGGCGACGTTAAAACGTAAAGTAGCTCGAATTTACACTGTCGAATGAAAATGTATTGCATGTGACCAGCGACGTTCCGAACAAAATTTAGGTTGAAACGTAGACTAATTGAACATGTGTACATAAGATAAGCAAGGAAATGTATTATACTTGACCTAAATCGTTTAAAAAAAAAGTTGACTTCGAAACGTAGTTCAACTGGAATTGATACCAACATGTACACGAAATAAACACGTAAGAATATAGTTGTTCAGGTTAACGAACGAAAGATTAAACACGCGAACGTATTGTACTTGACCCGACTGGTTTAGAAGAAAGTTTACGCTGAAAATCAGATCAACTTGAATTTATACCGAAGCGCTCACGAAAATAAACATGTAACAAATTAGTTAATTTTAAGTTAACGAACGAAAGAGGTTAACTCGTAACCTTACGACTAGAATTAGTTAAAATAACATTTTGTAAGATTTTCAGAAGGTTTAGGGACTAAAAGTGTACAAGTATAAAAATTGTGGGAGGTTAAATGTTGGTGAGAAACCCCATCTGACATTAGTTTTTTACAATGTTGAAGAAATCGGGCTAGGCGGGCGATTAATCGCCGCCTAGTCGCTAGTCGCCCCTCCACCTTGTAGTTTTTTGCAAATCGGACCATTAATCGGAAATCGGTCCTAGGCGGTCAAAGTCGGGCTAGTCGGCCAAAATCGTTGTAATCGGACCATCTCCCCTTCAAGGATTCAAGATCGACGACCGCTGCTCA
>WOUH02000014.1:11994155-12010424 GCA_009936405.2 Stevia rebaudiana
TGTTTACATACATACAATCATACATGCTTACATACACACAATCACACATGTTTACATACATACAATACAATCACAAATGTTTACGTACTTATACACTTATATATATACATATGATAATCACACATGCATACATACAACTACACATGCTTACATAGTTATACACTTACATACATACAATCCCACATGTTTACATACATGCAATCATACACTCTTACATGCTTATCAACTTACATACATATATTAAATATATATACACTGACACATGCTTACATACTTGATTATAAATAAATACATACATACATGATCATACATACATGCATGTATTACAATCACACATGTTTACATACATACAATTATACATGCTTACATACACACAATCACACATGTTTACATACATACAATACAATCACAAAGGTTTACGTACTTATACACTTATATACATATGATAATCACACATTCTTACATACTTATACACTTACATACATACAACCACACATACTTACATAGTTATACACTTACATACATACAATCACATATGTTTACATACATACAATCATACATTCTTACATACTTATCAACTTACATACATATACTCACACATGCTTACACACATGATTATACATATATACATAATTACATGCATGCATACATATATACATTTTAATACAAAGTAAACATTGATAAATACATGCATACATACAACTTAGTTAAAGTGAATAAAAATTAATTTAAAAAAATGTACTTAATCCCGACAACATGTTGTTGTCAGGAATAGGCACACTAAATTTTTATTTATTTTTTTCTTCCTTTGAATCAATAATAAGAAAAAAATAAAAAGATATAAATATTCTTTCCCAACAACATGTTGTCAGGATAGGTACACAAAAAAAAATTTACTTTTTTTCTTGATCTGATTTATAAGAAAAAAATAAATAAAATCTGTTTAACAAATACCGACAATAAGTTGTCGGGATAAATATACTAATTTAAAAAAAAAAAATTTCTTGATTTGAGTAAATAAGAAAAAAATAAAATAAAATCAGCTTAAGTAATACCACAACAAGTTGTCGGCATAAGTCAGTTTAATAAATACCGACAATATGTTGTCGGGGAAGGTGACAAATTGATTTTTAAAATTTTATTCTTCCCTTTACGTAATTAAAAAAAAAACAAAAATTAAAAATAATTACATCCTATGCCGTCAACTTGTTGTCAGGAAAAAAATTCAACTCTTGTATGTTTGACCCGCCTCTCATATAAAGCCACGTGGTAACAACTTTTAAGAAATCTGTCATTACTTTTTACCGACGACATGTTGTCGGGAAAAGTGTTGCCGGGAAAAACCAGTTTTGTTGTAGTGTGCTCATTACACGGGTATTTTTAATATTCACAGCTCAATACGAGTCCGTATAAAATTCAGTTTTGATTTTCGTTTGCTTTATTTTTAGTCGCTCGGACTTGTTTATCATATATAAAAATTTGGTTCGATTCTTGTATAGTTTTTGTGCACATGTTTTAAAACGTGTTGATCAGTTAAACGTTAAATAATATGGTCTCACGACCATTTTAAGAGGTATGTGTTAAATCGGGGTATTTCACGTAAGTCACAGTTATAACAGTTCACATAAGTCGTAGTTATAATAACTTAACCAGTTAAAATATGAATAGGGTCAAGTGTGAAGTCAAGTCATACTTCCCACACCTGAATAGTAGTTAGTATATAAGAGTATTCGTATACGATCTTATTTATTTATGGTACACTTAATCAATCCTATTTAAATATAATACTTAGATGTTCAATATTATAAATAGTTCGTGAGATTCACTAGTAATCCTAATAAAACCTGTAACACATTGAAGAAGTAATAATCACATAATAAAAAGGTTAGTTGGATTTTAATACTTAGACCTAAGAATTTTCTTAACAAATTAATCTATATGTAAAACAACTCTTAGGTATAAAGTGTCTCGGTATATCACTTTGGCTACCCATGTGATCGAGTCCAACTCGAAAATTAGTGTAACACCTTTAACTTCTTCAATTAGAAGCTTTAAAAAGCCAAGTTGATCAATACTCGTATAAGAGTTAACATGCTCCATGCTGAAAGGGTGGATGCATGATTTGTGTGATGAAAGTTTGTATTTGAATTTCTCGACCACCTGACGTCAGACTTTATTTCTAAAACGAAGCTTACTTTTAGAAACACATCACATGCGAAGCTTATGAAGAATACCAAAATCGTTACCAAAGAATCAGGAAACACAAATTTACAAGAGTGAAAAGAAGCACAATCCGGGTGAATTCAATCAAACCAATCAAGAAGAAGCATTTATTTCCTAAAAAAACAAAAGTTGTCATTTTGATTTTAATTTCCTTCGATTAACCTTCTACTAACGGAAATAATTTTCTTCTTATATGATCTGGGTGAATTCAATGGTTTATGCAATTCACTCCTCTTTAATCTTCCACTTCTGCCATTCTGCGATTTTGTGGGAAATATGCCGGTATGCGATTTTTATTTAATTTCTTTGTTCTTGGTCTTGGAATTTTGGATTTTGTTGAAAACGATTGCTTTGTAAATTATTTTAGTTTTCAAGTTTTTCTTGAGTAATGCCATTGATCATGTATTCACACCCATTCTCTAATTTTAGCTATAAATTTAGGGTTTTCTCTAATTTGAGTTCTCTTTTACGGGATCTACAATGAATAGTGATATCTTTGTATGAACTTTGTGCATGTAAGAGTTTACATAGAAGTAGTTTAGTCATGTAGATTATCTTTTCAGTTTTTGGTTTTTGGTTTAGTATTGTGTTTAATTAATTAGTTCTTGGTTAGGTGAAAGTATTGCACAAGTCCAATGTTCTAAACCTCTAACTGTTCATCAGTTTGTTAACCTACAATACAATCACTAGTATATTTCATATGATTTACTTAATAAAATCACTGTTCTCAACTTAGAATTTATTTACTTTCCGTGATGCTTTCGCACTAGTTATTTTGTTAAATTATTTTTTGTGAACATGATGTTGAAACTTGAAAGAGTATGGATCAGGAACAATTGAAGTACTATTTTTTTTAACTTAAAACAATTCTGAAAAATGTTTCTCTTGATGAACCAGCTATTTTAGTAATGGTTACTTAATCTTTGGTCTATAAACAAGCCAGAGATTATAGCCTTTTATTGTGTTGACATGTATGCTTTTACAAACCGCTTTATAAAATATGCAGGCTTCTTGTGACAAAAATAAGAGTGTTATTTGTAACTGATTGTCTGATTAGAAAGTAATGATAATTATTAATTTCAGACTGTTATCATCAAAGAAAAGGCTTCTTGTGGGGAGCAGGGATACACGCGGTGTTCTAATCTGAATCAGTAAGTTGCTTGTTTTTGTGTTCATTCTACCATATTTTTAAATCATTCTAGTGTTATATTTCGAGTTCTGCATTTTATTTTTTATATTTAGGTACCGTCTTATCAGGATATTCGCCACAGTGGTGTTTGCGGTAGCTTCAGTTTGTAATTGTGTCACGTATCTGATGAGGAAAAAGGTCGATTCTAGTGTTTCTTGCAGCTATAGTTTTAGATGCTATCAAGCTTTCGTAACGGCAGTTTATGGTTATGGATGCATATTTCCCTTTGGACTTTACTTGTTGGTCAAGTATATTGGTTCAAAGGTTGACCTTATCCAATTTTTCAGCATGTGGAAATACTCTCTCTTTATTTTCATCCCGAGTTGTGTAAGTATCTATCTTGTTGTTTATGTGGCAATATAGGGGTATATTTGTAATGTTTGAAGTTGTAATTAAAGAATAATGTATAACTCATAATGTTATTAAAAAAAATGAACTCAAAAGACTAGTCTGATGTACATCAGTTCTCGTAATGGTTTCATGTAACACATACGCATTTTTATATTACGGATATGAAATTTGACATGTTTTCTATTATGTATTTTCAGCTTTTATTGGTTATCCCGATGGGTATTCTGCGATGGACCATCACACTAACTGCAGGCATTGCTTCTGTTGCTTTTGTTGGTTTGAACCTCATGAGTCGCGTACTAGCCGTTGTGTTTGTTGTTGCGTATGTCTTGCAATTTGCCTTGGCTATGTATATCAAATCATGGTTCTTTCGAATTCAGCGGTAGGTTAGGTGTGTTAGATTGAATCGTGACCAATGGTTTGAGTGATGATAGTGTTGACATATGCTTTAGGTTCGTACTAAGAATGGAAGAACTTAATGCTGAATGTTTATTTTGTATTTTTGTTTTTTACAACATAATAATGTGTTGAGTAGTAGTAGAAATTCCCTTTTTTGTCCTAATTGTTTAACAAATCGTAGCACATTTAGTCTCGTAGCATGGATGCTGTTGCAAAATTTCGTAAAAGCCATTTAGAAATTACCTTCTAGGTCTTGGTTGTTAAAAATAAAAGGAATAATTGTAGGAGTCAGATACACTAAAAACAACATTTTGTCTTAAAACGCAAATTTATAACCTACATTTGACAATTCTAACGAAATCTGATTAAGCTCACTCTGGTGGTGTTGGAACCTCCTCTTCGAAACTTAAACTCTAAAACTAAACCTTAAATCTTAAAATCTAAAGTCTCAAGTCAAATGCTAATCTAAATTCATCATCATCATCAATATCATCTTCGTACTCTGTATATCTCACATAAAGGTAGTGTCGATCTGAGAGTAAAATGTAGGTAACCTTACCTTTACCCAGAAGAATAGAGAAAATACTTCCATGGTGCCTGACTAATCGTCTATCGTATGGACCAACGTAACAGTTTTAACGTTATTTTAACAAAAAAAAAATAAGTAAAATGACGTTAAAATTAATAAAATTTTACTTTTCTGCCTTCAGGATCTACACATTTCAGTCACTAAAAGCTAAACCATAAAAAAAAAAACGTATCCAGTATAATCTCATTATTCAGTAGAGTCTATAGGGTGAAATGAAAGCTAACTTTACATGTACCCTAGATAGGATAATGAGGTTACTTCCGAGGAGACCACCGCGGAAGCAAACCTTAAAAGCTAAGGGCTAAGCCTAAAAGCTAAGATTGTACATTTCGATGAGACTTTTTCAACGCCTCCGAAATGAGTGTAATCGGAGTTCGTTAGTGCTGTGAAATGTTGTATTTAACTTTGTTTTTAGCGTTTTAGGAAAAATCTTGTTCATATTTAATCTTCCCTCTATAGATATATACCTAAAAGACATCATGGCCTATTGGCGGGGACAAACACCAATGGGCTCCCAAAAAGAATTGTTATTTCTTCACCGGCAAACCATGAACTCGTTGGCCAACCTGAAAGTCCGTCGAAAGCATGTCGTTACTATTTAATGCCAACTCATAGCAGCCTACACTGATGCCTTTATACCGCTTCAAAGCCCTTATTGATGCCATAGGTTGCATCTCAACCTAGTATGTATACTCAAGTGTTTAGATTTACGCTGGTGAGTTCTAAATTTTCTATACCGACCTCCATGACATTTTCACAACTCATTTGGAACACAAGTTTTATATGATACGACCCGCAACTACATGGTTTATATATTTATAGAGCAATCAAGTTTTTATGCAGCTTATATTCATTCTCGGGTCCTAGAGCCAAAGCTAACGTCAATCTCAATACTAACGGTTATCCATAGCAATTAATGTAGTTTCTCACGCAACTGTCTATGGTTATGTTCACCCTCTGTTGGCATGGTCGTCACTAGCCTTTACGATACACTGATTAGTTACACCTATCCGGCCTCACGCCAGGGCTACCCTCACTCAGAGAAAAGTGTGTTATCCGGCATTCAGCGAGCTGACAGTATTCCATCGGTTCTACTAAGTATTGCAAGGATACTTCAACCATAGTCAGCTTTTATAAACTACCGCATAGACTCTGTTTCTTTTACAAATCTTTACCATGTTTATTTTGCACCGTAGTGCTAAAATGTTTTCTAATCTGTTTACTGATTGCAGTCCAAGTACAGATCTTTGAATGTTCCTCCAAAATCACTAGCCTAATGCCAAAATCATTTTATGTGTCGAAACCATTTTCCTTTCAATATCCAAATTCTGTGCACATCGTATTGAGTATCTTTGCTTTTCAAAACCATTTTTACCATATCCTCTTATATATGGTAGTTTCAAATCATTTTAAGATCCATCGTATATTAGCATTACCTCATCATATCACAGGTATTACAACGACATTTTATAAACGTTTATGGATCTTATAGTATACATATGGTTTAAAGCATTTAACCATTTTATAGCATACATACTTGTCCAAAGCATTTAAACACATGTAAAATAATGCTCACAGAACTCACCTCCTTCGAGCAGAATCTCTACTATTATCATTCTAAAGATTCCCCTGTATCTCCAACTCCAAACGCAAGACGAGAGCTTCCCGAGCACCTACATGTGTTTCCCAATCACATAACACGGGGCTAATTGGCATCTGACTGAATTCGGGGTCGAAAGACGAGAAAATGGAATGAAAATGAAGTTGGTTGATGCTGCCATTTGTAGGTTCCTAGCCCGAATCATCGTGGGTCACGCAGTTTCAAGCCACGCCCAAAGCGTGGCACGAGCCGCTTGGATGGTTGGCCAATCAGGCGCTGCCACGTTGGTGGTGGTGGCGCATCCCTGTTCAGCCACGTGGCTTAGATCCAGCCACGTGTCCCTGTTAGTTGTCGCGTTCAACACATGGCCAGCCACATGTTGATGCATGGTTGGTACGCTTAAGCGTGAACGCTAAAACTCGTTTTTTTCTTTTTTGCGTTTCCCGTTTCATTCGAACTTCGTTTAGCATGTGGTTTTTGCCTACGTTCATTTTTTTCGTTTCTTATCTTAGCCCACTAAGCACACATCTTGAAGTGTTTCTCAAAATTTGGACCATGGAAGAATATTTGATTTATGCATAACATTTGCGTTATTTATTGTTTCCGCGTTCCGTCTTCGCCCATGTTTATCATTCCCTCATATTAAGTTTATGAACATCTATCTTTTGATAGGGATATATGAACTTATCTTGATGCGTTTATCGTAGGGTGTCTAGATTTTCTTTTCTTGATAATTTCATTCTAATAATATTATTAGGTATGTGAAGCAAATACGTCATACCTTATCTGAAAACCGATTGTTACAACCTCTAAGTTTCAAACTCAACTTTTCATTATCTCATGTTATTAAGCTAGAAACTCGTTGGCTTAAATTGATTAAAATTAGTTAGGTTAGGCGGATGCTAAACTATATGGACCTGTGATGGGAACATATTAACCAATAATAATAAACAGCGAGTTGTATTTGCGCTATGGGGATTTTTTTAGTAAACCACCTTAATTGAATAGAAAATCTGTTGTATACAAATACAATAACTAATATAAATTAAATATTTAAAAATTTAACATAAAACAAAAATTATTAAAGATCAACTTAGTTGATAACCACATAAATAAAATATCACAAAACGATAATTTATTAGGGTTGCGTTCAAATAGGGAGGAGTCTTAAGGTAAGGAGGGCTTTGGTAACAACACGTGGCAGGAGTAAATTTTTTAAGGAGGGGTACATTGGTAATTGTGTCCGGCTCGCCAAAAAAAATACATATCTCAAATTAAAAAAAAATCGAAAATTAAAAAAAAAAATTTCAAAAATTAAAAAAAAAAATCAAAAATTTTATAAAAAATCAATTTTTTTTAAAATTAACGCCAATAAAAAATAACATTTTTTTTAAGTTTAAAGAAAAAAAATTAAATTTTTTTTTTTTTAAATTGAACTGAACCCAATCATTGTGTTTTTGATATGCGCCGTATCTTGCTCAGACCAATAAATAGAGCTGAGGTTATAGTTAAAGCAGTTAGATTGTCTTATACGATGTGTAGGTTTTTGTGTCTTGATTTGTGTTTTACGACTGTCACTGTGTTATACGATTGTGACTGTCATTGTGTTATACGACTATCATTGTGTTATACGACTGTCATTGTGTTATAAGACTTTCATTGTGTTATACGACTGTCATTGTGTTATACGATTGTGACGATATTACCCTTCATGCCTTTTCAAAGTTCCGAATAATTACAAAAATGCCACCGCGTTAATCCTGGCCGTTTATCTTAAGATCTAATGGATGAGATGACTCCTTACCCTAAGCCTCCTCCCTACTATAACCCTACCCTACACTTTCATACCTTACTAAGAAACTAAATCGAAATTAAGGATCTTGTAGTTTTCTCAATTAAGTTCACTATTCTGATCTTCTAATTCCACTTTTCGAAATCGTGAAGATGAAATCATTCTAACAAGGTTATACGATATGGGCAGACATTTGGATTGTCGCATAACATTTATAAGGCTTGCTAGGAGTGAAAATATGGAAATTATCGTCTAAGATAATTAATGTTCCGTATGAAGCAAACATATATTCCTCCATACCAAATCGATCGATTGATTTTAACTAGTGATAAACATTTCTTGCCGAAAATATAGGGGCTTAACTGCCTTTCAACATTGCAACACAATTCACAACCTTGGCTTGTCTAGATTTCATCACAAACCATTCATGGCTTGTCAACAAAACATCACAGTTTTCTTCATAAGAAAACAAAATACCCTCACATTATTGATTTTTTAGAGAAATAAATTGTCAAATATCATATATAGGTGATTCATGAGAAAAACCACATTAATTTTATGCGAGAATCAGAAAACCATAATTAAGTAAACTTCATACATTTCTAATTATTCAAACGTTATTTTTTTTTTAAAACGTTTTGCACCATTAAATCACAAATTTTATCCTCTTTCAAACGATTATAATAAACTACGTAAAAAAAATAGTACACTACATAAGAGAGATTCAATGGGGAACCATAAAAAAATAGGAACTTGGGAACACTTGTATGCCGTTGATTTTTTTTTGTATTAGATGATTTTTTTTTTGTATTGAATTATTTTTTGTGTACACTGGATAAATTTTTTTATACTGGATTTTTTTTTGTACTAAAGATAGACGGTCCACAAGTGTTCCACACTTTCCCCTTTTTTTATGGTTCTCCAATGATCCTTCTCATACTACATATGTATGTAGTATACTTGTAGTATACATATCTTTTTTTGGAATCGCTACATTGTTGCAAAATTCGCTTGGCGCTCCTAGGTCGGCCGACTAGGAAGTTGAGAGTATTCGGCCTAGGCGGAGAGTACTCCGAGTACTTGGGGTGTACTCGCACATGGTATATTACAAAGAAATTAATATTCAGGAGATTATATATAAGTCAAATATCATAAGTTTTTAAGCTTTAACAAAATACGTGTTCGAATCAGTAATGACATTCAACTATTACCAATCATAATAAAAATATATCAAAACGATACATGTTCAAACTTCAAATCCAAAAATTTGGATTTCAAATTTCAACCTTGGATGTGTTTGTTACCTGCAATTCATATGTATTTTAAGGAATTATGTTTAAAGTTAGAATATTAGGTTAAAATACTAGGTTTTTAATCATTTTTTTGGTTTAAAAGGTCAAAATCAGACATTGGCCGAGTAGACCGAGTATCCCGAGTTTTGACCGAGGTGGAACCTGGCCGATATTATTTCCGAGTTGGATAAAGTCGCCACGGTAGGAGGCCGAGGTCCGAGTACTCGCCAAGTACTCAGCGAGGAATCCGAGTTTTACAACACAGATCGCTACTCGTAATGTACATAGATACATAAAAAAAACACTTATAAGAAATCGTAGTTCAAACTACCAAAATATATGAATTATTATCATTTTCCATATATGCAGTATGACAGTATGATCATATTATGTAATTGCCTTCACTATGTACAGCACTTTGTTTTGTCTCACAAGTCCAAGTTCTGCTGAAGATACAGTCTATCAGCAGAAGTCCTGATCTTCTGATAATCTGCTTCTACTTCTACTGAAGAAGCAGTCTGTCAGAAGAACAAAAGATCTACTAAAGTTCAGACTTCTACCACAGCGGTGGATACAAAGTTACCAACAAAGAAAACCTTCACTTTAAACCTATTATTTTTCATCCTGAACCGTTTATTTTTCTTTCTTACCCATCCTAACCCTTTTACTTGTTTTCTTAAATTTAGATGTACTCATCATAACCCCTTAAAAAAAAAATCTCAACCCAATCCTACCCATATAATTTTTTAAAACATCCCAAATCCACCCAACTAGAACCAATTGGGTTGGTATTGCCGGGGCTAAGCATTAGTAATCAATAATCTTGAGACCGCCTATATTTTAGTAGTCTATAGATTTAGCGGTGACAAAAATGTGATTCCGTAACCAACATTTATGAATAATAATTTTCATGTAACGCACAGGAATTTCGTGACCGTGGAATCTATATGTTGACCATCCTGTTTAAACTGCCACGATTATCGGACTTTACAACTTGTTCAAAAAGAAACTAAAGCCCGTTAACCTAACTGGTTTATGGTCCACGTCAGCACCATATCGATTTTTTCATTATCTTTTCTAACTAATTCGTTCACCTAAGATATTAACATATTCTTTACACTTTAGCTTAATTAAACAACAATTAATATATTTAATTGACCAGCACACATTACATGACAGAACTAAGCAAATACTGATAGAAGATAGGTTAATGGCAATTTCAGCCAATAAATGGATAAACAAATAACAATAATCTTATGTTTGAATGCGCGTTCGAACAAGCAACTGAACGAAATCGAAAACTAATACTATCAATGTTTGAAGAATGAACCTCAAATTCATCTTTATAAATGTTTTTAAATGCAACCAGAATCTTGCAATCAATCACTCTTTCCTTCTTGAGACCCAATTTCTTGCAGGTAATGTTCTGCATCCAGAGCTGCCATGCAACCTTCAACACAAAAATATAATAAATAAATAAAAATTACAATTTAATTCTTTTCTAAAATCATAATACACGTTTTGCTTTAAATGTGATATATAAGATGGTTATGTAACTACTTATAAGCACACATACATGTATATTATGTTTTATCAACTTAAAATTGATAGCGCAGTGAGCGCGCCTCATGGTTATAAAGCATAATAATATTTATATCATACATGCATGACGCATAATGAGATGTTTAATTCTTTTCTATATTAAAAGGTTCATATAGAATATAGTGGTTGAGAATGTTTATGTGGAAAATTCCATAAAATAGATTTTTAAACATGCATGCAACATATGTGTGCTAATACTTTATTACATTATGAGATTCATTGCCATTAGAAGATAATTATAAATAAAACATATCTCATCAGTGATCCTGTGGATCCTACCATGATTTGTACACAAAGTTCTAAGATTTTCAAAATGTGTACTTAAATAAAGTCCTACAAGTCAAGTTACAGGTTCGCATTTGCTAAAATAATATTATACTAAGAGACAATTTTGATTCAAATATTTATAAATGAGTCGATGTGGGTTGTTTGTATCTCAAATGGGTGATTTAAATAACTTAGCTAAAAGGTAACAAGTCATCTGACGACAATTACGATCACCATTAATGTAATTATGTTTCAAAACAGTTTTTTTACTTTAGGCCACATATTAAATATATCTAACAATGACAATAATAAACAATGATTAAAAATGTTTCAATTATAAATTTAATCTTGGGTATATTTTGAATATCCTTAAATTATAAACAAATGATTAAAAAAGGTTTTTGAATCAGCTATCTAATATTCTAGCTAAGTATATAATTCAAATTTGTACAATTGTACAAAAGATCATTATCAGAATAGAAGATTGTTTGTAAAATATGTTAAAATAGTAAAAGTATAACTATTCTGAACATAAACAAAGGATATTTAAACATGCAGATCTGATTTTTTTAATTGTGAAAAAAAAACTTTAACAGGGTTGGGCTTTCAACCTACAAGTATATATAATCACAAAAAGTTACATGCCTAAAATTCTAAAATACTTGTTCTATGCTACAGATATAAAAACCGGTCATGCGAACAGAGTCCAAACAAGCAAAACAAAAAGCCCAAACAAAAGATCAAAAATAACCCAACAACTTATATAATAGTCAAGTATACTCATCCAGTTTATTCAGCAAGTTAGTCATATTTAGCTACAAAATAAACTAATCTTTAAACTTTTTAAATCATATTTCAAGCATTCAAAAGACAATTAGTTCTAGAAATGACCAACATCAATATAGCAATGTGCCACAATGACACATATTTCTAGACTCCCCTAACTGACCACAATCCAAATCAACAAGATGTAAACCTTTAACTTATAACAACCAACCATGATCTAAAAGATATCTTGCAATAAACAGATAACAAACAACTAAAGATATAATCAAATTCACTATAACTGTCAAATTAAAAAAGTCAATAAACATACCAGAACCCGCTGCAGTAACCGCTTGCCTATATTTCTTATCTTGAACATCACCAGCAGCAAAAACACCCTTCACACTTGTTATGGTTGAACCAGGATTAGTAATCACATAACCATCAGAATCAAGTTCCAACTGACCATCCAAAAACTTAGTAGCCGGTTCATGACCAATCGCGAAAAACAAACCGTTCACTTTTAAGTCAGAAACCTCACCAGTAACCACATTCTTCACTTTCAATCCACCTAAAACAGATTTACCTTCTTCACCATAAGCCTCCAATACAGCAGAGTTCCAAATCACCTCAATTTTAGAGTTATTCAAAGCTCTCTGTTGCATAATCTTTGACGCCCTAAATTCATCTCTCCTGTGAATTATATAAACCCTAGATCCATATTTAGTCAGAAAATTAGCTTCTTCCATTGCAGAATCACCACCACCGATAACAGCTAATGGTTTGTTTCTGAAAATTGGGGCAGCACCATCACAAACAGCACACGCAGATATCCCCTTATTCCAAAACCCTAATTTCCCCTCACCAGATCCCGGAAAATTCAACCGTCTAGCAACAGCACCAGTGGCAACGATAACAGAATCAGCAATAACAGTTCGTGAATCAGAGAATACCTTAAACGGAGCCGACGAGAAATCAACTTTATTAACCGTTTCAGAAAAGATCTGAGTACCAAATCGAACCGATTGTTGTTTACATCGCTCCATAAGCTCAAACCCTAGAATTCCTTCCGGAAAACCAGGAAAGTTCTCGACGTCAGTAGTCGTCGTAAGCTGGCCTCCGGCAGCTATATCGTTAGCCATCCATCCTTCAAACAGAAGAGGTTTGATCTCCGCACGGGCGGCATAGATCGCGGCGGTGTGCGCCGCCGGGCCACTGCCGATTATACAAAGCTTGGTTTTTAGGGTTTGGATGTCATCCATAGCGGCAGCAGTTGTTGAGAATTTGGGAGATGAAATTACAACGTCGGCAGCGGCGGCGGAGGAAGAACTGATGGTGGCAACTCCGATGAAATTGCGGGCTTTATAGAGGAGGTTTAGGAGTTTGGGTAGACAAGGTTCCATTTCTTCTAGAAGTTGAGTTTTTTTTGGTATATGTTAAAATGGTTGGCGCGTAATTTTTGCCCGGTAAGATGTTTACGCGGGAAAAGTGGGAGGATGAAGAAATAAAGGTATCGGGTGATGTTTTAATGGAGAAAGGATTTGATGCTTACCCACATTGACGTCAATCGGATTTCGGCTTCTCTAATCAAGAAACATATGCCTTCTTATTCTAGAAGGAAATTGTTCATTTGAATCGAGATGATTAAATTGAGTAGAATTGTATGTTTGGTTTAGTTAATTGGTTTGGAGACTTTGTTCTTGTTGGATTGGATAATTCCCGAGTTTTCAAACAAGTCGATTTTAGAGTGGGAGTCATAATCCTAGTTTAGTGCTATTTGATTACTGTATAGAAAAGTAAATTGGTAACATATACTATACCGAATCTATGGATCTGGTACACGTACCCGTTCTCATTACAAATGATTATTTATAAATGGTATTGAGACCATACTGGACTGAAAATACTAGGGCTGTAAATGAACACGAACGAGTCCTTGTTCATGCTCGTTCGTTAAACGTTCAACTTGTTCACGAACGGTTCATGAACGCTAACCGAACGAAAATTCTTGTTCGTGTTCGTTCATTAAGGATTTTATATCTTCACGAACGCAAACGAACATATACTATTTTAATAATAATAATCAACATTCTTAATCTCAAACATAAAAGATATTAATCACGTTAAATAAATATAAAGTTAACCATTTTATATAAAAACCATAAACATATATAAAAGATTTTGGTCAACTTGAAATAACAATTATAAACATAAAAATTTAAGATAATAAACTAAATATTAAAATTTTATAAATATAAACACATTTAATAAATGACATAAACAAACGAACGTAAACGAACACCTTACTGAGCGTAAATGAACGCCTTACCGAACGTAAACAAACACCTTACCGAACGTTCACGAACACAAATGAACAAACGAGACATCTGTTCATGTTCGTCCGTTTAACTAAACGAACAAAATTTCTTGTTCATGTTCATCCGTTTAACTAAACGAACAAAATTTCTTGTCGATGTTCGTTCATTTATTAAACGAACGGACACAAACGAACTGTTCGTTGAACGTTTGGTTCATTTACAACCTTAGAAAAGACTAATACCGAATTTATGTAAAGTGCGCACCGAATACCATTAAGATATACAGGTATAGCTCATCCCTACGTTCAAATACAAACATGTAATATTTTTATACATTTATAAAAAGAAATGTAGTAAAGATGCAATCAAATTTAAATATACTAAATACAGACGATATACCTTGTTCGTACCACATTCATTTGCACACCTTATATGTGTTAGAAAATCGATTTTATATGTTCTGCGTTTGAAAGTTGTTTTGGAATCGGTTTTAAAAAGTACCTAAAAATTGGTGGCAAATTGGTTTACATGAAGAAGTTTGGTTCACCCCTTCACTACAGCAATTTAAAGTGATGTTGAGAACGTGGGTTACGGACTTTAAACATTGATTCTTTGAAGACCAATGTAAAGAGTTGGATCTAGACCCGGTTCTTTTGTATTAAACATGTTAAATCATTTGAGGTTTTTAAATTTTTTTATTTTAATTTTAATTTTTATTTTCTTTCCGATTTCCATATGGAACTGAAGTTCTTGATTTTTGGTTCGAATTTGGTTGAGGTCACAAGGTCCAGCTTATGTTTTCTCTACTGGATTGGTTGCATACTTGCATTATGTTTTCTTGTAGACTTCCCATGGCCACTATATTGTTTATTGTGGGCATCAGGGGAGGAGCTTAGTCTGGGCCAGTGGTTGCCCGGGCGACTGCTGATTTTTTCCCCCGTAGTGTAAATTTCGTGATTTTGACCGAAATTTTTTTTATATATATAGGCCGGCCACTCATGAAATCCCTTAAAATTCTACATATATGATCTTGGCCACTCATGACAAATTTATCAAGCTCCGTCACTGTTAGGCATAGTTTAGTTACTGGAGACTCGAAAGCCCGAGAGGTGTCTATTGGATAAAGCTCGAATGTGTTTTCTTTTGACTAAGCTTCTGTATAACGTTTTTAGGTTTATGCATAGACTGGGTCATACTAATGTACTATTGTTACAGGTGGGCTTAAAGTGTTTGGGAAAGAGCCCAAATAGTCTATTTGTGAATTTAAACAGTCCTTGGGCCGTATTTGAAGGGGGTCCGTTTTGTTTGTGTGTGATGATATTTTTTATTAAAGTGCCAACTAGAGGTGCTAAGAAAACCATTTCCGGTCCTGGAACTGACTACCCTACTAGGAACTGAAATCAATTATACCCGAACCGGCGGGTATAAGAGCTTCCATTTTTCAAAGAAATTTTAACTGGAACTGGAACCAACTTCCTACTCATAACCCGAACCGATCTTACCCGAATCGGTGGGTACGTACGGTTCATGTTTCTCGGGAATCATAACCGAAACCGCAACAAAAAATTAAGTGACAATTCTACTCGGCCAAAACCGGTTAGGACCCAGCCAAAAGCCACCAAAATCGGTCAAAACCCGTTCAAAAACTCGAACCTACATGGAACAAGTTCCATCTCTACCTGGTAATTGATCAACTTTGTTGAACTAAACCAAATTAAAAAACATGGTTTGAACACCTCTAATGCCAACTGCCACGGTGAAGAATTGGGTGATCCATGCTGATGCTATATTGATGAGGATGGATCGTATTTTTGGTCCTTATACATGTGTCACTCTGTTGTTTCATAGACTTTTTAAAGTTTTTCTCTATGTATAATATATT
>WOUH02000014.1:12076808-12106893 GCA_009936405.2 Stevia rebaudiana
GCATTTCCACCATTTTACTCACCCACTTTACTCTTTCTCTCTCCTGCGTGGCAGTCAATACAGCCCCCCATACAGCCTCCATACAGCCACGCATACCGGATAGGCTTACACATGATAGTATGATACCACAACTCACTTATTTATTTGGTCTAATCCAGTGTCAAATATAAGCAAAATTTTATATTATCATGATTATATTATAACAATCTGAATATATTTACATGCATGAAATATGAATATATGGTAAGTGGTAACTTTCAACCGAAAGGCCTTTTCACTTCAGACTAACTTCTTAAAGTTTTTAACCCTTTATCAGCTAGATATAAACATAATCTTAAAGTTTTTAACCCTTTATCAGCAAGATATATTCATAAAATGATAAAAGTAGGGGTTGAAGTTGGCACAACTATGATGTGCACGCTCAGTTAGGTTTTTGCCTAAATTTGAAACCAATGAGAAAGGTAAAATTACAATAATTTTAACGTTATTTTACTTAATTTTGTGAAAATAACGTAAAAATCGTTGGGTTGGTAAATCGTTAATCAAACATCATGACTAGGAAGTCTCATTGAAAATAGTCTCTTTATTTCTTATGGGATACGAGATATGATAGAGGTAAGAATGTATAAATTTACCATCAAATCCTACTTTCAGATCAGATATACTGACTACGATAACAATGAATCTTAAATCACACATAACCGAAACTCTTGACGAGTTTCTAAAAGCAATTGAGCTTAAAATATAATTTGAAACATCTAATGGATTAAAAATTTTCACACCAATCAACATATTGAAGAAATATTTATGATACCTTAATTGACTATGTACAAGTATAATATAGTTTGTAAATACATGGTGTTTAATAAGAATATTAGTAAACTTCAAATATTTATCATTTTTTATACGTCATTAAATAGTTTGCACCATAATTTAACAAGGTTGCAAAAGGCGCTAGGCGCTCCTAGGTCGGTCGACTGGGGAATTAGCCGTAATCGGAGAGTAGTCGGGTGTAGTCGGGGAGTACTCGGGTGTACTCGGAGATACTCGGACAAAAAAGTCGCCTCGGAACACCTCCTTGGAGCGAGTACTCGGCCTTGGAGACCGACTTTTGCAACAGTGTAATTTAACAAATTTTACACATATGTAAAATTTTACATATTATTGACATACTATAGTAATATTACATATGTGTGTAATATTACTTATAAGTGTTTTTTACGCATATATAAATTTACACATGTGTAATACTGTTTATAGGTTCATTTTTTTTATATATCGTATAAGTGTTTTTATTTTTTATTTTTTGATATATTATGACATACAACAGTAATATTCACATATGTAATATACATAAAAAGTGAAAAAATAAAGAAAATTCAGAATAATTCTTTCTAGAAACACAAATATAAATTGAAAAAAGTATAATTTGTAAATAATAATTATACTGCATATATGTAGTATTAAAGCTTTATTAAATTATCAGTATACTGCGTATATATAGTATTAAAATTTTGTGATGCAAATTTTTTTCCCTTTTTAATATGCTTCATTATACTTGTTTGAAAGAGAAGAAAATTTGTGATTGAATGGTGCAATTAATTTTAAAAAATAATAATGTATGAAAAAATAAGAAATATTTGAAGGTTGTGAATTTTTAATTCTGACACGAGAAATTGATTTTCATATGAACCCTTCCATTATTACATACACATAAGTAATTGATCAAAATAAAAAGAAGATTGTTAAAGATTGTAAATGACTTGGTGTATGAAGAATTGATATTAAAAACGTCGGAAAATTTTATACGAAGTGAACAAGATAATCACACAAACATGAAGTTTGAGTTGGTAATTAAACTCACTATATGTGAATGATGAAAGAAATTAAAGCCAAACAACAAACATTATAAAACAAATGCGTTCCAAACCAAACCACTCTTGATCATGGTCTCTCTGTTTCATACAATCCACAGATAGCGTCTTGCTCGGGTTAAAGCAACGTTCGTTCGCCTCTTTCGCGACTTAAAAAGAACCCAACTGATCCACATATTAGATTTTGATTGGTGTATTGTATATTAAAATCAGGTGTTACTTTGTATAATAGAAGAAATGAAACTAAAAAGTTGCGTTGGAAACTTGGATATAAGTCAAGATTTATACAACTAAACAAAAGCTCATATCTTTCGGCTTTTTATAAACCTTAAGCAAATTTTGATTCTAGAATACAGACACATTTATAGCGTTTAACTTGCAAAAATTGCTTGCACAAAAGTAGATCGCGTTGTACATTCTGTTCAAAGAGCCGCGATAAAATTCTGGATCTTGGTTTGTGCTTTCTCTTTCTCATCCGGACCGTCCAGATCCCCAATGTTGTCATGATATTCCTATACAATTGCCCCAACATAAACGTACATATATTAGTCGATGATTAGATATTTAGATTACAGACAAATAAATAGAAAATAATATTATATTTACAGAAACAGCTGATGCAAAATAATAATTCAAGATAGAAAGCAAACGAAAATAATATACCTGAAGTACATTCTTGACATCATTTTTAGTCAGCTTTTGTTGCTTGAGTAATAACTCAATTCTTGCTCTTATACGAGGATGCCTGCAAGTTTTCGGTTTAAAAGAAAAAAAATTAGAAAAAAAAATCTGAAGAGCGAATATATATGCATATATATATATATATCAGAGATTTATAAGCAACTTACTCAGATGTCCAAAGATGACCTAATATAACAGCAATTAACTGCACCATTACAAAAGGTACAAAAATAGTGAAGAATAACTATGTCTTGTTGATAACGAAAAAGTCAACACAGTCAACTACTTACCTGAAGAGAATAGAGTCCAGATTCTAGCTTTCTATTGTACTTTTCTTCTTCATCCATCTGCAATAGTAAAAAAAGGAATCATTAATTACAGTGAAAGATGATTATGAAAAATAAAATGAATAGGAATATTAAACCTCTAGATCATCAAGTTCAATATCATTCAGCCTTTCAGATTCTTCTTTCACTCGGTTTGAGTATCTGTAAACAAATTATTGTATATAAGCGTTAGTTTATGTTCCAGTTAAGAAGAAAAATGGCACACGATAATTAATTAATTAATTAATTAATTACCTCATGTAAAGCTCCATAAGCCGGTCTATCTTTTCAAACTCATTTTCCAAAAATTTGCTCAATAGTCTTTCCCTTCTTGAACCTTTCAAAACTCCACCTGTTTGGGATTGTGTTGTGAAAATAATTATTAAATATTTAAACTATTGGGTTTTCCACTTTTCCAGAACGTTTGGGTATAGTGAAATTGATTCTGATAATCTGATTATTATCAATAAATAAGTTTAAAACGAGCTTCAAGAAAACTGATTCCAATCATCTAATTATTCAGGGTTCATTTTACATGTAAAATCCGTCTTTGTCAAACACTCAAAAAACCCAATTATCTGATTTATCACAACATTAAACAGCAGAAGCATATTCATAATAGGTTTTGCTTGTATGTTTTAAGTTTTTAAATGAACCTCATGTGTAGAACGAAACAACAAATTGCATGATATAACGTACCAAACACGTAAAATACCTGAAAGTTATAATGTGGTGAAAGAGTGAAATCAGAGTTGATAATGGAAGAGTGTAAGGAGAGTTGAAGAAAATAACAGAAAGATGATGAGAAGAAATACAGTAAATGATACAAATAGAAAGAATAATTGCACTTGCCTTCTTACCAAAAAGTGATGCAACTAATGATATAAGACGCTCCTCCAATTCTTCTTTAGATCTCTTCTTGTTTTTACTTGTTGGAATCTAGAGTTAAATAAAAACAACTGAATTATTAGGTAAAACAAGCACGTTTAGTTCTAAGTCGTATAACATAATAGTTAGACAGATCACAACAGAAATTCTTATAAAGATTGCAGATGAGTTCATTTATGAGTTAACTTTAACACATTCAAGATTCTTCAAGTACATCTAACAATACAAATAATAGGAGCATATGATTGTAAACATCAATCTATCTCTGTGTGCAACACATAATTATAGCAATAAAAAAGTAAGCTTGCGGTATATACTGAAAAATTTAAACGCAATCAACATATGATATAAGGGATGAGAAATGAACTTGCCTTACCCATGAAAGCAGGAAAAGCAGTTTTCAGACCCATAACATCCACAAATCGTTCACAAGCAGGTGGATAATTCGTCAATGCAAAATCAAGAGCCCTAATTGCAGACCCGTAACACAATTTCTTCTGATTCATAATAATAATCATCAACTCAACACCTTCAGCCTTCAAAAACTTCTCCTTATTCTCCAATGGCATCAACAAACAACACAAACAATCAAACAGATTCTCCACCATCTCTTCTTCATCCAAAGTCTTAGGATCCCTTGATTTATACATTGCAACAGCCTGCAACACCACATCAACACCGTTCATCTGCCCCAATCTCTTCTGATTTGCAACACTAGTTTGAAGCAAAATTGCCAGAATCTCAGAAGCATACTGCTTGTTACTATCAAACTCTCGAACTTTGATCTTCCCTATAATCCATCTCAACAACTTAGTTCGTTCACACACCATCTCCGCCACTGCAGGCTTCACTTCGATCAAATTCTCAATCGTTGAAAGTGTACTGTAAACCGCTGCAACCTCATCCGCATCTGACTCAGATAACCGCAACAGATTCTGCACTAGCGATTCGAGCACGTTGTTCTCAATCAAACAATCAACTAGAATCTGAGCAGGTTCATCATTCTCGTCTAGCACGTCTTCATCAGTAAGGTCTTGGAGAAGACCTACAACATCAATGGCGATATCGGTGTTATCGTGCGTTAGAAGATCTAAAATCGATGGAATCACGTTTAGGTTAACTAGGTCAGGGTAGAGTTCCGGAGCTCCAGCGAGGATTTTAAGCTTCTCAATTTCCTCATGAAGCTCGATTTCGGAATCGGCGAACTTCTCCGGCTGATCCGGGTACTTGAGACGGCTGGCGATGTTGTCTTTCAGGCGGCGTTCGAAAGAGAGGACGAGTTTCTTCACAGTTTTAATGTCGAGGGCTTCGATTGTGTGATGTGACTTCTCGAGTTCTTCTAACAGAGAAAAGTCCACGCCACCGTTGGCGACGGAGGACGAATCCTCTCCGGAGATATTGCCGTCGCGCTTTCTCTTGGCGGTGTGGTGGTTAAGGTCGTCGGAAGCGTCCATTGGTATGGTTGACGTCGCCGGAAAATTTTCCAAACCCTAAATTGAAAGTTTCGGATGTTTTCATCTATCCAACTAAATGGGCCTCATTTTTGTGGACTTGGCCCACTTTTACAATTTACAGATTTTTCGATCTGTTTAAACGTTACTTACTTATTTTTAGCCATAACGCTTACAACCCGCTCGGCTACTGCCATTTTTGTTAAAATTTAAGTTGGGCACAGAGGTGCTCATTTCGGTTTTTTTTTTTTAACCGATTACGGTCAACAAAAGCTAAAACCAGAGAAACTGGTTTCGGTTCCTAACCGGTTTTTTGGTCAGTTTTGACCGGTTCCTAACCGATTTTGGTCGGTTTTGGTGGAACCAGTTATGGTTAGTCATAGAACTTGCGACCGCCAGTTTGGGTTGGTTCGGGTCCGGTTTGGGTTGGAACCGCCGGTTCCGATTCCAAAACCGGGTTTTTTAACACCTCTAGCCACAAACATATCAAATTTGAAATAAGTTGGGTGAAAAAACATGAGACTTGTAAAGTTGTAATTAGTGCTGTCAAATGTGTGCAAAGTAAATAATGTTTATGTGAGGGGCTGATATATACACTTGAAGTATTAGTCTATATTTAACTTTTCAATCAAACACATTTAGGTTTGTCAATACTTATGATAAATTTTAGCATGTGTTGTATGCAAATTGAAAGTCGACGTAATTGCAAGCCAAAGTGATCAATATACCATAAGCTTTTGTGGTCCAGTCATAAAATTAAAAAGACACAAATGTAAAAATGACAAGACGCTATCTTGACAACTTTATGACTCGTTGATTCTAACAAATAAATTGCACTTAAGTTCATCTTAACTCTTAAGTACCAAGGATTTCAACTTAAAACAAAAAATGCAAGGTTGTCAACTGGTAAACAAAGTCAGCTTTGATAACTCTCCAAACCCACGAATTAACGTTGTTATTAATAACATTGTTTAGTTACACGAGTAAAATAGTCGAATACAGTCAAGCCATTCAATTCAAGTATTACTCGAAAGAAACTTGTACAATATTTTATTACAAAAAAATCGATTCATTGCAAGACGAGGTAGAAAAATCAAATTTAAGTTTTAACCAACGTAATATTACTGAAAAACTGATATCATTCAAAGTACTTATTTATATGTCCTCTCTATTGCACAAGGATATATAATTGTTATAGTGTATTCAAGTATAGATGTGGTTACTGTTATTTTTGTATTTCTAGTAATTTTTTTAACGGCAAAGGCTCCGACTACCATGTGGCAAAGGCTAGGAGGTGGAAGCTACAGTCATCAAGGAAGAAACCTGCTTTGCAATAAAACTCGTGACCAGCCAACTTTGGTTGGGTTTCGAACCCTAGACCTTTCATTTGAAAAGTGACAGCAGTACCGTCAGGGCAAAGCTGATTTTCTTATTAATTGTTTTTATTGTTACATGTGAGCTTACTTAATGGGCTAATGCCTTAGGATACTAAATTTGAGGAACAGTTCTAGTGGGCTAAAAGCAGAAGATCACAGTTTGGGTGGCCCAGGTTAAAGGCCTGGAAGGATATCATCAGTTATTCAGTTGAGCCTTGAGGAACTGACACTAACCATATCATCTAGTTTTTTTTTTCTTTTTTCTTTTTTTTTGGCTGTTCAAAAGTTAATCTGGGGCTAATATGGGGCTAATAATAATATACACCATTGTTTAGATATTAATCGACAGATTATTAAACTATAATATTGTAAAAATATATATCGTTTAGAACATGTAATGTAAATATTTATAACCGACAATTTATGAATTACAAAATAAAATAACATGAAATATTCACAAAATAAAATTAGGGACTACAGCTTACTAATCTAAAATATGGAGTAAAACCCCTCGCATTTGTTGGTTTAATTAAACCGAGCGATGACAGATTACCGTGAGGTTGAAATAGATGTTTGAGAAAATGAAAGAAATATGTCAAGTAGTAAAGTAGAGCTTTCATTAGGTTGTAAATATGATTCTTTGTCAACTTTGAACGTATATAATATGTTATTTTAGTAAACAGACTGATTAGTTTTTGGGTTTGTGTTATGTTATTAAAGAGCTTCCCAACGAACTAAATCATGTTCAAATAGAACTATAGTGAATGAGATATTGGTTCTTAAAGTTATGTAATAGTTAAAGCTGTAAAATATGTGAGAACGTATACCACTATGATAAAGAATAAATGATGTGTTGCTTTATAAGTGAGAGTTTGGATAAGATCGTATTTATATGTAACAAGACACACATAATAACAACAAGAGGATTTTGAGCAAAGAACCTTTCTTTTGGTCATATGATAATCCTCTAGTAGGTGGACAGAAGATCTTTCCTCTTGTTATACGATCATCCTCTAATAGGTGGGCGCATGATCTTTCTTTTTGTCATATGATCATCCTATAGAAGGTTGGCGGAAGATCTTTCCTATGGTCATATGATCATCCTCTAGTAGGTGCCGGAGGATCTTTCTTTTGGTTAGATGATAGTCTCGTATAGAAGCAGTTCATGTGGCAAAGATTTTTTCTCTTGTTAGATAATCCTCTACTAAGAAGTCATTCAACAATTCATATTTCAAAACAGTAAAGACTGTTTCAGTTGGTCAAGTTGATTTTTGTTGTTTCAAGTGGTGATTTTAATTTTTTACTATTGTGTTTGTTGCTTCAAGTGTCAACTTGAATACTGGTGTTACAAGACTTGAATGACGGGTACGTGTTACAAAACTTGATTGTTTCAAGTGTTAGTCAGAGTAAATACAAGATCAAGAATCTCCAACCATCTTGGACTTTACTTTGTTTTGTATACGTGTAGTGTAACTTGCAATTGTAATTATTTTCCTTATCTCGTAAGATTAAATAAAAATGTTATTATTTCACAATTGCACGAACGTTTTCTACAAGATCAAGGGTGGTTTTTAGCGAAGCAAATTAACGACAATCAAGGAGGAACACGTAAGCATGTGAGTTGTGGTGCAGCGGCAGCAACAAAACTATGTGCTAGTAGGTTCTTGGTCGAAGGCAGCTGCGATCCGATACTCATACTGATATAGACGTTTGATCATGTAGAGATTCTTCCTACGTAATGAGTCTAACAAGCTCCCTTGTGTGGATAAAGTATGAACTATGAAGAACACGTGAACTAAAAGGATAACCCTATGAAGCATTATTATACCCTCGGTGCCAATTGTTCGTGTCTTTAGCAAAATTACCAATAAAGAATGCAATAAATCACTCAAACCTATAGAGTAAAACGATGGGTTTTTTTCTTATTGAACGGCCATCAAACTAGCTCATTTTATTAAAATCTGGAACCAACATATTGTTGGATCTCACCTCATATACATACAAACATACAAAGTCATCAATTACGCAACCATACTTAAAATATTAAGGTCTCTCCATTGATCCCACGATAGAGAATGTGTCTTAGCACGATACACTTATTCTCGAAAATGCCTTAGCTTGCTGGGTTGTATTATGTTAACTACTTTAAATGGTAAGTTTAGACAAAAAACAAAGTATCGGTTGATTAAATATTTTACATATGTAAATTTAGCCAATGTTAGATATAAAAACACTAATATGGTTATCAAATAAAATAAACCGAAAGACAAATGTTCTTACTTGTTTGTTGATAAGTTGTCTCTCCCTCTATACAAGGTCATAAATGAATTGAACAGTCAACAAATAGTTCATGAGGTTTATATATATTTAAGTTAAGTATGCCTTATATGTATGTTTGCGACCGTGAACAAGTCCAATTTTCTTAATGAATGAACACGGAAAAAAACTTTTGCTTGGTTTGCGTTTGTAACCGTTCTTAAACACTCGAAATGCTAAACGAACGATTCTTAACAAGGCTCGGTCGTAATCGATCAATTCTTGGTCGTATCGATCAATTCTTTTACAACCCTAATTTTTTTAAGAGGTCGAGAATTCAAAGTACACTATTAATGAGATTAATGAAAGTAGAAGAAAAAATGTCAAAGGAAAACTTATATTAATTAAGATAAAAAGGTTATAAGTTAATGATATAGCGAAGTGAGAGATTGTGCTTAAGATCGAAAGGTCTTAGGTTAAAATTATGGTCCCAACATGGGGTTTCTCGATGACATAGGGGTGTTTGGGATTGCTTATTTATTTTAAAAGTCCTTTTTTACAAAAGTGCTTATTAGCTTACAACTTTTTGAAAATAAGTTTTTTTAAAAAGTGTTTAGATTAGCTTTTATGATAGAAAAAGTCAATATAAGTCAATAAGCAGTTTTTAAAAAAATGTTTGGACTGACTTATTCAGGTAAAATGACCATTATAAGATTGTGGATAGCGTGAGTAGTGTCAGGTAGCAGCACGTGGTGGTGGGTGACAATGGCGGGAGTCTTTGGGTAATGGCAGTGGTCGGTGGTGGCGTGTGGTTAGTGGGTCTAGGGGGTGACGGTGGCGTGCGGGGGTGGTGGGTGGTGGTGGGTGACGGTGGCAAGTGAGGGTGGTGGGTGGTGGCAAGGACCGAAGGGTGGCGGTGATGGCGCTGGGTAGTGATGGGTGACGGGTGGCAGTAGGTGGTAGCGGGTGGCAGTGCTGATGGTGGGTGACGGTTGTTCGTGGCGGTGGTGGATGGTGGCAATGGCAGTAACGCAATCCCAAACACCCCCATATCCTAAATATGGGAGTTTCCTCTACAACTCCTGAGATATAGGTGATACGACTGACATACGAGCTTTTCTTCCAAAACGTGTCCGGCAATCGAGTGTTGTAATTAAAATTAAATTAAGATTGAAGGGGGTAAAAACTAAGTTACGGTTGTTACAATTCTATGTATGGTGCATTGGTGGAGGTATGGGGCCATTTGGCCTTTGAAAAAGCGGACAGACGCCATGCCTTTATTGGAAATAATAAAAGGGCAAATTGGAGTCTGGAGATCGGGAGCATGTTTTCGGGATGTGGCGGACACTCGGCCAGACCGACCTTATCCACACTTATGACTCTTCATCCACAAATAAATTAACGGCTACAATATATGTCAACTGTTTAGTATAATTAGTTTAATATAAACTGGCCAGAAATTTCACTATCATGAATATAAACGTTCGATGTGTTGCATTATGTGTAGTTGCGGTCACGACCACGACCACGACCACGACCAGTGGTGGATCCAAGAAAATTTTTATGGGAGACGGAAATTTTTTAGGGTCGTTTGAGTATCGATATATAATAATTTCTTTCTTCTGTTTCGCGTCGGTTTGGGTCGAATCGGGTCGGGTCATGTTAAAAAATAATCAACCATACAAAATCTCATATTGAAAAACATAATGGTCTAGTGGTGGTAGAGGTGTTCAAAAACCCGGTTCTGGAACCGGTCCGAATCGGCGGTTCCATACCGGTTCCGAAACCTAACCATAACAATAACCGGTTTTCCTAGAACCGGTTCCACCCAAGAACCAACCAAAGCCGGTTAGGAACCGGCCAAAAACCAGTTAGGAACTGGTCAAAACCGACCAAAAGCCATTCAAAACCAACAAAAAACCGGTTAGGAACCGGAACTGGTTCCTCTAGAACCGGTTTTGACTTTTGTTGACCTTATCCGGAACCGGTTCGGTTAAAAAAAAACCGGTTTGATGACCTCTAGTGGTGAGTTTAGTTTAATATATTAAAAATAAAAATGAACTTATTTAATAGATGATATTTGTGAGTTGGTTAGTTTATAAAAGTTAATAATGGACTTGGACTTATTTTACTAAGTTTATATTATTAGTTAGACATATTTTCAACTTTAGTTTAATGTTTTATAACTAAAATTAAAAATTAAAATTGTATTGGGAGCAGATTCGGGGCGGATTCGGGGTCGATCACAAAATTTTATGGGGGTCGGTCGGGATTTTAACATATATGTACCACTCAAAAAAAAATTACGGTGGCGGCTGCCCCCCATAAGCTCCAAGTGGCGTAGCCACTGGTCATGACACAATCATGAAAATCAGAACGTACAATATATACAAAAACACGTCGAAATGGTTATCACTCATACGTAAAACTCTAAAGTATGACCCGTAAAAAGGACCGTCATCTTGTAGTCAAGCACTAAAACCTTGCATCAAGAAGTCTGCTTGAATTCGCAAACTTAGCAATAACTATGACGTTAAAAATTATAAAATCTAAACTTCAAAATTATAAATAAGCAGCAAACGTAAACATAACATTCCGACGTACTCTGAAACGCAGTCTGTCGTAAGAGTAATCGTCACTTCGTCATTAAATGCTAATATTCGTAATTTTATAAAACTATATATTTTAAAATTTATAAAAGTAATTAACAAACTATATTACAATTAGTTATATAAAACATCAATTAAAATTGAAAAAAGAAATAGTTATTATTCATATCAATTCAAGAATGAATTACATATGGTTATAAATAGAAAATCCGACTTGAACGAGTCGGATCTCCTAGAACAGGTACGCCCGAGTAGGGCCGAGTTTGACCAAGCCGTAGTAAAGTGCCAAATAACAAGGCCAATGACCGAGTACTTGGTACTTTGCTGACGAGACTGACTTTTACAATACATAACTAGTTAATGATATGTGGATTTTTCTTGCTGACCTTTTGCTGAAAAACCATCTTACTAATTTTGAATGATTCGAAAGGCTAGATCGAGTTGGGTCTACGCGCGTGACAAAGACTTTAGAATTAACGACCCTTAGAAAAGAGATTCAAACATATATTTCCCATATTAAAGAGGGGTGAGATAAACAAGACTGTCAAGACAATAGAGGATATGGAGAACAAGTTGGAAGAACTTGACGTCATCGGTAACTTCGATTTTTATATTATTGCTATTGAAAATATAATGTTTGGATTAGATTAAGTTTATTAAAAATACTAAACTAAGCTAAACAATATTAAAATATATGTAGAAAAGGAGGAAATTAGTAAATATATACCAAATTACATTATTCATAGCTTGCCCACTGTTGGTTGTGGACCGTTGCCCACGGTTCACGGTTTATGACAATGAAGCCAAATTACTTGATTAAAAATCCTCAAAGGCCAAAGAGCATATTGGAAAGTGAGGAATAACTAACATCTTGTCATTGAAATGTATTAGGTTTAAATCTTAATTATGACATGTAGTTTTCATAAGGACATAACTTTTGTATCTTAGATTTTTTTTTCCTGAATTGTTGAAATAAAGGTGGTGTGACTGATGTACGAGCTTTTTTTTAAAACGTGCAAGGTTGCTATAAAAAAATTATATTCTCACATGATTGATCTAGATTTGACATTTCTTTCGGAAGATCATAAATGGTATTTCCTAGTTTGTTTAAGTACTCAAATTTGAAACTAAATGGTAAAAAGCTTGAAAATACGACTTACTTAATTTTGAATGGGTTATAAATGAGTCGAATAACTCGGTTTTCAAACAAACCGAGCACGAGCAAAGGTAAGCTCGTTGGAATTACTCAAATAATTTTTTATGTATTTTAATATACATATATACGCAAATATATACAATTACACACATGTCACGTCTATTACTTTTTCGAACAGGCTAGACACATCTTTAAATTATTAGTTCATGGTTTACTATGCAAACCACATATAAAATTAAATATATAACCCTAATAACAAATCATTTACAAGATCCATATCAACTCATATATCCTTCAACCTCCGACCTTCATGAATGACGTCTTTGAAATTCCTACCAAGTACTAGGCTCACCAAGACCCATATCTTCTTACCCTACCGTATTTTCTTAAAATTTTATATCACTATAACAATGGCAATACAACAATACAGTCCATACTTGCATAATAACGTTACACTCGGGTAAATTTAAAACTCATGTACACATAAAAGTGAAGCAATGACATTCTAAGGAAAAAAACTTGAACTGAATTGACGAATTATCGTGGGTTAACCTAATAATAAGAAGTTGTTACAGATTCTCTATCATATATTATACATATGGAGAGAGAATTAGAGAGGAAGATAGTCTCCAGTCAGATATCATTCATTTAAAAGAGGAAATTGTTAAGTTTGCGACTATTAAGATGATAACAAAACCTTCCTCTAACCCAAGTTTAGAGAGGCTATTAAGCCCTACGTGGCCCCATTAGGGTTGTCCCTCTGTTTCGGGTTTAACTAAAAATAAGTTGCTGGCCACGTCGCAAAATTACGGAGTGAAAAAATGAACGAAAAAATCCCTGAGATTCTAACGTTAACATCATGCCACATAACAATAATCCACCATATCAGATATCATTACGAACCAGACAATTTATTCTATTAAAGTTATATGTGGAAAACCGTTTTTTGAAACACGAGAATTTTTAATTTAAAAAAAAAAAGCATATAAGAGAAGCCTAAATAATGGACCGGCTGTTTCTGTCCTTTTGTAGCGGGGAACAATTTTTTGGTAGCCGACTAATATCCTTCCATATGGCATCCTTATCTTTAGGATTTTTTAGCGTAGAGTCTAGAACATTATTTTGCTGACCAATATTCAACGCGCATTTAGACTCGAGATGCCACCGCCCCATTTGCGTCTTCTTATTTTTTAATTTATTTATATAGTTAGTTATATTTAGTCCCTCACATTATACAAAATCAACACCTAGAACACCTTTAGTTGTGTGATCATAGATAAAAAGATGTTAAATATTATCGGATTACATTAGGGTTAAGTTTTATGTTTGATGCAGGGATGGAGCTTAGTGAGGGCTTAGGGTGGTCCCGGTCTCCACTGTTATTTTGGTATGCAGTGTAAAATTTAAGATTTTTTTTGAAAATCTTTACATATTTAGCCTGGTTTTTCTCAAATTTTTCCCAAAATATTTCCGGCCTCCTATGTATTTTGATTCAAGCTCCGCCACTACTTCCAAGGACATTTAGCAAAACTTAATACAAAGAGATTCCAATCTCAAGTTAAAGTTTGTTGAATTTATATGCACAAGTTACAACATATTATACCTTTTGTCTAAAAACTAATATGCAAAAGTTACAACATATTTACAACAGATTCTGCATATATATTTTTATGTTTCTTGTAAGTGGTTGTGAACAGGGGCGAAGCTTAGTTGACCTTGGGCGGGGCGACCGCCCCTGCTTCATTTTCCTCCAGAAGTATATATTTGGTACCCCGTAATTCAAAAACTTTAATATGTATAATCTCGACCATGCTTTAAAAAGATTATAAGGTGATTTTTTGCCCCGCTCAAAAATATTTTATGTTTATTAAAAAATATGATTGACAAAGAAACTCGAATAACTAAAGAACCAAGAGATTATAGTTACGATCTTAGTATGTTATTTGAGTATTTAAGATTTGACCTTATATTTAATTACTCACTTTCATTAAATATATAAATCCAAAATTTATAACTGACCCATTACTAATTAATCCATAACTCAACCCAATTGATGCTGATATGATTATAACTTGACCAATTGACCATTAGTCCATTACATTAAAATGAAATTAAAAAAACAATATGGGAATAGGATTCACCCCACCCCCTGCCCACAGCCCACGCAAATAGAACAGCGACTGCTGCCACTGCTCCCTCTGATCGAGTTTGTGCAGATCATTTCTATCTCATCTTTATAACATTATAAACAATTTTTGCGTTTGTTAACAAGTATTTTTGTTTTTATGTTTGAATAAAAATTGGAATATTTATTGATTGAATGAAAAATTAGAGTTTTAGTTATGTTGACCCGACTGGCCGGCCCGAGCTGCTGACCCGAACCGCTGACCCAAACCGCCGATCAGAAACATAGCGTTAGAAAAAAAAAATTGAGTCGAATTTCCGCCCCTGCTTACGTTTCTTGCAAGCTTTGCCACTGGTTGTGAAGTGAATGTGAGGGGAAAAAAAGTTACTATTCTTATATTTGGTAAAAATATGAGATGAAGATTTTGGTGGATGATAAAGAAAAGGTAATGATGTTATTTTAATAGTTTTTAAAGTGGTTGTAAGACTCCCCACAAAGCTAAATGGTTGTCCGTACTACATGCATCCTAGTCAGCATGTCACCTCAGATTTTCACTTATTCATCCACAAAAACATTTTACCTCCAACACGCACATGCTAATTATCCTTCTCACATGCACCCAATTTTTTATACATAAATATTGAAATTTAAGACAAAAAAAAAAAAGAAAAAAAAAAACACAAATGGAATGGATCTTGCACGTAACCACGTGCAAGATGTGAAGGACAACAACATCCAATGCTGACTTTGGATGCACTTCGACGTATAACCTCTCGCCAAGGATTGTCTCTCCAACCTTGCGTTGGAGGCAGTATAAGTGAATGTGAGAGAAAGAGATAATGATAAAATGAATAAAAAAAATATTATTTAATTTGAAAAAAAAAAGTACGGATGAGAATGAATAAGCTACCGTAAATGCTCTTAACACGAGATAGGAACGTGAAAGGTTACTATATATATATATATCAGTGCGAAAGCTAAATTAGAAGTAAATTCTATAACATGCTAAACTGCGTCATTTCTTACATGAAGATAAATGTTATCTTTGATATGAAGTTTAGCATTCTTCACTCCTGTCATACACAAAAGAAGATCATGACCGAGGCAATTGGCCAATTGCTCATGAGCGGATAAAAAGTGATAATAACAACAAACAAGATGATAGATCAAGTCATAATAAACTTGCTAGAAAATATATATATATATATATATATATACACATAGCTAGCATGTGTTCTCCAATGTTTGTGGGGAATGGTTATTTCATACAAACCATCCACTACACACATACATACAAGATATATTCGCATTACTAAAGTTAATTAAGTAACATGCTCAATGTTTATTTCTATGCTAATAAAAAATTAAAAAACTTATGCCAGCTTGGTCAGATCAAACTAACAGCTAAACAACAAATGAACCTTTGGACAAATTAGTATCAAACAACGAACAAACCAAGAATACCTCTACTATGATAGAGAGAGAATTGCTACTGATAGATAAAATGTGGTAACAAGAAATAACAAGATTGACAAATCATGTCATAGAATAAATTGATAGCAATCTTATCAATAAAAGCGTATCAAATGTAAGTACCCGAATCAGATAAAAGAAACATAAAGTAAATAAGATAAACAACGACGTAATGGATTCATAACTTGTTAACATCATATTTTCTACTTTGAAATCAAACAATCTTTTCAGGAACATCAAACTCACATGTCTGTTATTCCTGTCTTAACATAAACTAGTAATCAAAACACTTGGTGATTAGTTACACACCTTCAATAAACTTTGTTTTAAATTGAATATCTATTTTAGTACTAACCATCGTAGCTTCTTCATGTCATGAAAACTCTTCCGTTATGAGGTAATACTTCTTTTTAAAAAAACCTTATAGGTCTTGTTGTTCATGCCAATTAGTACAATATAAGTTCTTCATGACTTTATTTAAAATTACAAGGGCTCTAGTGCCTTTTAGCAATAACTAAAGGGGTCTAAGTGTAACTAATCCATACCTAAATACCTAATAGCGAACCCCGTACTTTCTGAGGTGGTTGTCGTTCAAACCAATCAAATTGGGACCCACCAGATTTTAGTGGATAACACCGAATCTTTTCATTGTCCATTACAAAATACAACCATATGTACATACACTCACAATTTGTATATATAATCACGCACATCCCACTTGTACCCTTATCCTCTTTACGCCTTTAAATCCATTATCCTTATCTCACTTTAACCATAAGCGAAGAAAAGTATTCATACGTTCATACACCAAAAACTTCATTTTCTATTCAAAGTTCAAAAGCTGCATAGTTGATTACTTGAAGGTTTCAAGATTATAAAGATTGAGAGAAGATATATTCAATTCAGATCAGGATGATGATGATGCAGATGCAAATGGGTTCTTCTTCTTTAGATCAAGAAAACAAGATCAGGAATTATGATGATCATGATGATGATTCGTTTTCTTCAGATGTTTCGAGTGTGGTATCTTCAGATGATGAATCTGATGATGAATTTGAACAAAACAATTCTTCTTCCTCGATTACTGCTTTAGGAGACATGTCTGATCTTCTTCAACAACTTCCATCCAAGTAAGTCATATCAATTGGTTGAAAATGTTTCTTTTTTAAGAAATCTGCAAGTACAGACAGAATCTGACAGTATTATGAACCCTAGATTCTAAATCTTATAATCACGACGATCTATGAGTTTGAGAACAAAGCATCCAAAATTGATTAAGGATAATATTTTATTTTTTCATCCTAAAACACGAAATTTTGATGTTTTTAATCTATAGATCTTGAATTTGTTGATGAAAATTTTAGAAAGGTGGAATCTTGAATTGATTTGTAGATCTTGAATTTGTTCTTATGTTTATGTGTTTTGGATTTACAGGAGAGGTTTATCTAAACACTTTCAAGGGAAATCACAATCTTTCACATCTTTATCAAAAGTGACATGTTTAGAAGATCTTGCAAAACCAGAAAACCCTTACAACAAGAAGATCAAATCATGCAAAAGTTACGTCTCATTATCAAGAGTTCTTCCACCACCTGCACGAAGTGCATCTTCTTCAAAGCTTTTCACAAAAACATCGTCTTCAAGAGCTTCTTGTTCTTCATTAAGCAATAGCAACATGCCACCAACTCATCCATCTCATAACAATGGTGGTACAAGTGTTTCTGGTTTCTCGAATCAAACTCCTTTGTTTGTTTGAGGTGGATCATATTCGATACGATTAATTTGTTGTTGCGCATGTATGACCTTGATTATTGGCTTTTAGGATGTTCGAAAGGCGTTTTGCAGAGGGAATATTGTTTTTCGTGAACCGTATTCGAGTATTTGAGTTGCTGATTTGCAATACCGGACAATTATTGTGTATATATTAATGGATTTCTTTATGGAAACTGATATGTGGTTATTGATGTTGGAATGTTGGGCAAGTCACTAACAGGGTCGGCTGAAATGGGTAAGGAATGAAAAGAAAAGAAAAGAACCAATAGACTATTGTTGTAAAACTGGCGGTGTTTTGTTTAACTATGCGATTTCACTTAAGGCAGTAGGCTAAGCGTTAGACGGGTTTAGACGCTAAAAAATCGGTCAAAAGCCCTAAAAACTAATCAAAATTGGTTGAATTCTAGAAAAAAATCAATTAAAACTTAGTCAAAATATTTGAATTTTTGTAAAAATATAATTATTTTGATGAATTTTATAAAATTTTTGTATATTGATTAATATAAATATAATTGTTAATTACTTATAAAGTAATTCGTCTAGTTCCGATTAATCCGTAGATAGTACTCCCACTGTCGGGACTAACATGTAATGTCTTTTCAACATTGCAATAGGACGCTAATAACTAATAAGTATTTGTTTTACCAAAGGGTTTCTATAGTCAACTTAATTGTTAACTGTAAAATCTGTTTTAGGTTTCATTCAAAAATTAAAATTTCGATAATTTTTATCTCTAACAATTCAAGAGGCTACGGTTTTTTGTTCCACGTGGCGCCCTTTTTCTTGCAACCTTTTGATAGAGAGAGAAACATGAAGATAGTGATGCAAAATTTTCTTCAGCATAACCTGTGGCAGACATCGTGGAACAACCAACACCCATTCCCCGCCTACACAAGCTCTGATCCATATGCTCCTCCCCTTTTTGTTTTAGGCTCTGTCGACTAGGGTTGAATCCATGATGACAGATCGAGAACGCTTTGCAGGTGACGACTGTACGTCAACGATAGTAGAATAACATTCGGAAACTGAACAATGTTGGGGACATAGTTTTGGGTGTCAGTCAACGTCGGTGTGGTGGTGTTGAGACTAGGTTTTCAAAAGAGAAACGAGGAAGAAGAAGGGTTCGTGGGATTTTAACAAGTGTGAAAGAGAAAGAAAGACGAGGATGGATTTTTATTAAATTTATAACGACAAGAATGCGTAGAGTACTGATATAAAATATGAGTAGAGTACTATTTTTAAAAGGTCGATCAGTTTTTCATTTTGGAATGAAACTTGCTAGTTTTAAGTTTTGTAAATATCATGGACGATTTTGACAATTAACTCCTAATTATTCTGTGTTACTTTGAGGTAAAGGCCGGGTTTGAGTGCACATCCAGGGTAGATGGTTAGTGCTGAAGTAAAAAATGACGTAGTGGTAAAGATTAGGTTATATAACATGAAAAACAATTGCAAGCGATTAGTTGTATGAATATAACAAAAGCAGAGAACCGTAAAAGTTGAAATTAGCTACATGTATTTGCACATAGTTAGATTACCAAAGATGGTCATATTTCATGTTTTATGGTATGTCACTCCTTCCATGTGCAAATACACTTGACTCCATGTGCAAAATACAAACGACTTCGTCAGTTTTCCGGGTTTGTCTCCCATGTGCGTACATGTTGGCGCATTAATTCACAAGGATAGTAAAAACTTCTCTCAAATGTTATTGATTCACTCTTAAATTATAAATTACTACGAAGGAAAAATATATTCAGAATTACAGCAATCAAATAATTGAGGAAGCCCACTTACTACCTAAACTGTGAGTATATACATTAATTAGTCAAATAAAACAAATAATATTTATATATTCGCTTATTTGGTAAACATATGTTAAAAGTAGAAGCAATGACCAATTGGACTTTGTCTTGGTGGTACTTTTTAACCGGAAGTTTCGGCTAGGTGGGTTAAAACCCAGCTAGAGCGGCTGGTCAGAGAGTTTTACTGCAAAACAGGTTTCGTTCTGGATGGCGGGTGGGTTTGCTTGGGTTTGGCTGCTTGCCAACACCTAGCCCTTTCCACCGGGGTGCTGGTAGTTGACTGTACTCGTAGTGTGTGAGTTGTTGGCCAGGTCCTAAGAACCCATCTAGGATATGAAGAGGCGTGCCGCTAAACTCAATTCCGTTGTTAAAAAAGGTGAAGTAATGACGTACATATTATTCTTTATCTTTTCTCTGTAACATACAAAGGTAACAATTTAAAAGCTCACCCACCACCACCAGCCTCAGCTAGTTGAGCTCTACACCACCACCTACCATCACCAATGGTTGGTCGCCTCTCTAGCTCTTGGTAATCAAGAGGCAATTCATGTACACAAACGATTTTAAGATTAAGAAGAATACACATAAAGTGAACTGATTGTGATGCGTATTATGTTTACACTAGACCTTGACGGGTTCTTATACTCTTTTAACAAATAAGGTCACTATGTGTGAAACAACACAACCCTAAACAACATAATATACGTTCTTAACTTTGGCATCTTACTTGCACTAACACATAATTGACTTAATATATATTTTTTGATAATGACACTAAGTTTAGTTTACACCTTCAGCCCCAGTGCCCGACAAGTGGGATTAGTTTCACAAATACGCGCTATAAATGTTTTTTTATTTAAAACCAAACTGGTTTCGTCTTTTTCAACACTTACTATTTCAACGACAATAAGTTATTTATTTATTTATTTTCACATGTAACGACGGAAAGTGTTAAGCTTTATGTACGTAACTGCGTCTAAAACCCACTGCAACGCCTGGGGTTAACTTATTAATTTATATTAAAAGAGAAAAAAGATAAAAACAAAAGTAGTTACAAAACGAAAATACCAGAATATAAGGTGGAGGCCTTTTAGTTGGACTCTACCTACCATCTAATAATTTTCTAACGTAAAAGGGTGTGTACGATGCTAAACGTAACTCTTGCAGAATTAATCCGTGATTGTTTATGCAGCCTTACCATACATTTTATGCAAATGACTGTTTCCATGGCCCTAGGTCACAAAATTAACGTTAAAAGACAAAGCCTTATTTCGGTTTCCTAAATGTTTTCCTTATTTAAATAATTTGAAAGGCAGATTATTTTCAAAAGTTGGAATGGTTCGAGTAGTTATAGTGTTTACTTTACTTCTTAGCCCAAGGTCGGATGTTTAAGAAGCCTACTCGCTGCGTTTTTTTCTAATTTGTTTTCTCATCGAATGGGCTTAAAATGTGGGCCGACTTTTCTCCTAATAGAATGGATCTCTTATCTTCAAGTTAAATTTGTCTGATTTCTGAACCAAAAGGAAATAACCATACAAAAACTATAGTTATCTAATAAGAATTATAAAATTATAAAATCTGACTTAGGTTAAATCAAAATAAAATTGAATAATCATAAAAGTTGATCACTAGCTATTGAGGTTTTTTTAGTATCTTATTAGTTTTTTTTTTTAAATTTAGGTAAGTTATTTTAAGAGCGGGTATAACCCACAAGATTGGTTCAAACTCCAAAGAGAAAATATACATAAACGATAAGGATACTTGCAGAATATATATATATTCAGATGGCATGCCTACGGCTCTTGTAGTTTCCTTTTCATATTAACCAGTGTTGGAAAAAGCGCCCTAGGCGGCGCCTAGGCGCTAGTCGGCCACCAAACGATGGGATTTGGGTGTAGTCGGTCAGCTAGTAGCTCGGCGGTCCTGGGCGGTGCTAGTCGGTCCTAGTCGGCCCGAGTCGGACCTAGTCGCCCTAGTCGGTCAACCACGGTCAATTTTTTTTTTACCCGTTTTTAAAAGATCCGAGCACTTTCTGATGACGAATTTGAGTCGGAGGATGAAGAGGAAGTTGACGATGAGACGCACAGGCGCAAATCGAGCGCTTCTTGGACAAATAATGGAACTTACCAGTTTTTCTATCTTGTGTAGACTTCCGGCGAGCGCTTCTTGGACAGATCGGAGTTTTTTATGATGGTTTACTTTCAGGTGATAATAGAGGAGAAGACGATGGGAGATAGAAAGAGTTTTGAGTTATTGTAGGCTTAGATAGAGATGAAAACGTGTTAATGTGGGTAATAGGGTACATAACTTTAAAACACCTGCTAAAAAAGGACGATACAAAATAAAGTAAACCCACTGCAAAAAGGAAAAAGTCACTGCAAAAAGGAATAGTCTGTTGCACATTGACTACACCAATTAATTGGTTTTCGAATTTGTTTATTATCTTTTTTTTTCCCTGAATTTGCTTATCTACTTTTGTATTTTATTTAATATAAGTATTTTTTGGCTAGTTATGAAGTGTGTGTATTTATATGTGTATTTAAAGTAGTTGTCTTTAGTACTTTACTATATGTATAACGTTTAAGGTTATCTTTTGAAGTATTTGAACTTATTTTAAAGTATTATATTGATATTGATGTGTGTATACTTACAAAATTTCACAAAATTACATAAAAAAGTTCCAATCCGCCTAGTCCCGATTAATCCCTAAGCGGTACCTCGCCGACTGCCTAGCGCCTTCTCCAACATTGATAATATCTATGCCTTTGTAAGTTATAATGTAATATGTACACTTTTAGCATAAATGTATTTTAATTACATCATTTTTGTACCCAATCATATTTATCACACGAGTTTATAAGATATAAACTTAAAGTTTAATGTGATTTTATTAAACAAATTAATTTTAATTAATGTGATTGTTAAGACGAAGAGAAGGGTTTCAGAAACAAGGGTTTGAAGAAACAATGGCGTCGCGGGGGACGATGATACCGGAGATGGAGAAGATGAGCGTCGAACAGCTGAAAGCAGTTAAAGAACAAAGCGATATGGAAGTCAATCTTCTTCAAGACAGCCTCACTAACATCCGTACTGCAACTAATCGTCTAGATCTCGCTTCAACAGCTCTCCATGATCTATCTCTCCGACCTCGAGGTATTCATCATCATTCTATACGTATAGTTGCAGATTTTTTCCTTTTTTATGATGATGTGTTGCTTAATTTCATAAGTTTGCACTCCATGTTTATGTTACAGGTAAGAAAATGTTGGTTCCTTTAACGGCTTCTCTCTATGTTCCTGGAACCCTAGATGATTCTGAGAAAGTTCTTGTTGATGTTGGTACTGGTTATTTCATTGAGGTTCGTATTATGCTTGTTTTCTATTTACCATTTTCGGTTTTTGAGACTGAAATTCGTTTGATTTTTGCTGCTTTAGTTACTTGTGTTTTCTGGTTTGGGTTTGAAAATTACGCAATCAAATTGTTTAGGGATTGATGTAGATCAAGATTTTAGTATTTAGTTTGGAGGTATATTCACCATTTCACCCTCATTGTTAGTTTTCTATGAACATTGAGTAGGGGTTCGTGTGTCGAATTGGAGAACCAAAACACCATCTTTAATTTTATTCATGTCATAACTTTAACCTTAATTTTCACACACTTGAGAGTGTTGCATGCTAATTTGTGACATGATTAATATCTGCTGACTTAATTAATATCTTACCTTCACCTCAAATAAACGTTTTTATTTGTAGTTGGTGATTCTCAGTTAACAAAATTGGGTTTATTTTTTTAGTTTGAGATTAAACGAACCTGACGAAAAGGATTGGTTTGGGGAAGTAAGCAACAAAGCAGATTATTCAATATTCACTAATGAAAACAACTTTCATAAACCTTTGGGAATCAGAACCCAAAAAACAACTCACTGAGTTTTATTTTAATTTTCATGTTGTAGAAAAGTTTATATGTATGTATGTATTAGTGTCCATGAACTCTTTAACTTGTTTGAAAAGAGTACAAACAACAGTTGCAGAAAGATTGTTCTATAAATCTTGAAACCATTTAGGTTCGCAAATTAAAACCCATAAACAACTTGTAATTTACATGAAGCAAATAACCTTTACGTGCAGCTTTATATAATCATACACAACATTTCTTGCAAGATTTGATTGTACAAAGTAAAAAAGAGAGTTTTTATTTTTATTTTTTTAATAAATCTATTTTCTATACTGTTAATGAATCAAACAATAATGTGCAAGTACATGAAAAAAATATCTGGGATTTGGTTTTCAAAATTTTTTATTGAAGTAGATGATCATATCCGAATTGCACTAGAGGTCCTGTTACATGATCAACTAAACCGTTTATCATAGACCTTTATATTTGATAGTTTTAACAAAAATCTTTTTGCTTTACATGGTTGATTTCCAAATAACATTATTATCTCTCTAATCTATGTGTACGTGTACGCGTTTCAACAGAAAACAATGGAGGAAGCCAAGAATTACTGTGAACGTAAAATCAACTTATTAAAATCAAATTATGACCAACTTTTGGAGGTATGTTTAATCTTTTCTTATGTTGAAGTATGTCATCAAAGGCTATTTACTCACTTTTTGATTTTTAATTAATGAATAAATAAACAAAAGTTTTTTACTTGTCATTATAGGTGTTTTAAGTTGTATGCATAATATATAATTATATACACCATTTTCCATTGTTGACCATAAACATGATGGGAAACGAAGTTTCAATCTTGTTTATAAAACAAGCATGTTTGTAATTCTTTTATAAACACTAGATTATAACAGTAAAGTGAACCTAATCGTTGTACTTGAAGAGTTGAATTTTGGTTGCTTTGAAATCCTCTATATTATCTAATTCTACTAGGGGTATAACGGTCCAGTTTGGAGTTTGGACAGTTTTGTTGAAATGTGGTTTCAAACCAGTGAAGTCGAACTGACTGAACTACCCAAACTGAAGCACGTTGACCAGTTTGACCGGTTTGAGATCCGCACGGTTTAGTGTAGGGTTCGGTTTTTGCAATTTGATGGGTTTAATGGTTTATCCGGTTTAAAACTTCAAACCGGTCATTCAACCTTTATTCTTTTATTTTTTTTTTAATTACTGGAATATCCTACATGTAATATAATTATGAACCATCTTTATCATTTTTATAGTAATATATAAATGATTGATTTTGAAAAACGTAAAAGAAGAAGTCGCTTTAAACAAGCGCGTAATCAGTCTAAAACACCCCCTAAAAATGGCATTTTTATACTGTTTCTTGTTTTAAACTTTGACAACTATGGTTTGGTTTCATTTTTCAAGATTTGATTCAGAATCATTAGCTTGTATAAGTTTATTTATAATAATAGAGACGATTTATAATCATTATATTTCATAAAATAAAAGTTAATAAAAGTAAACTATCAGTTTCAAACTGTGAACCAAACTGTATAAATTCTAAATCAATTGAACCTCTCAGTTAGTGTGGTACAAAAACTAAATTTATTTTTTGGTTTTAAAAAATTGTTTATTTAAATCATGAATTTGGTGATCAAATACACAGGTAACAAGCAAGAAGAAAACCATAGCAGATGAAGCAGGAATTGTGTTGCAAGCCAAAATGAAACAGTTGGCCAGTGCATCATAATGTATCTTGTAATGGTTTGTATTTTTATCAGTTTTCACTAAATTTTATTGACTAGATTTGACTGATATATAACTCTTTATGCATGAAGTACAAGTCAGTGATTTAATACACTTTTTTGGATGAAAATTATCTTTCTTCAATGTTTGCTGGCCGATTATGATATCATATCACCAATTACAAATCAGGGGTTTTGTAGCCATTTTTTTATTCATTATCTGGGTTGAACCTTGCCGAAGCTCTTTGCTCTTCATTTAATATTTTCGGAGTAATCGGTGAAATATGACTCAATGGTGCCTCTTCATAGCCCAAATGGGTCTTTTGGACCCATTAAATCACACGCTATGAGCAGAGTCCGCTAATAACCCCCGATGACGAAAGCTTAGGTGTTGGCGAGCGTCGTACCCGAGCGAATTCACTAGAAATGTTATATTGTCATCTAAAGCTGTAAGATTATGACTTGTAATAAAGTGAGTAAATTACAATTTTCTTCCTTTACATCTTTAAGGATTTTCAATAGTTGTATTTTGCCTTCAAAACTACCAAAAAAAACATCCTTTATGTTTACAACACATACACCTTTCATCCTTTTCACTAACTCTTTTGAATTTTCTTTTAAATAAGTCATATGCCATGCGTAAGGTTTTTTTTTTGGGTTTGTGTAATTTGTGTAATTTTCAAATTAAAAACGTGTGTGCCTCATTTGTAGCCCATCAAACCCACGTCTTCTTCAATAGACCGTTGGATTTTGGAAACCCTCCGCTCCCACTGGCGTCCCATCATATCTCCAGCCAGCCAAAAAGACACCACCGCGAATGACCACAACATGGAACCACCACCAGCACGATAGACAACTACCGTCTGAAAACAGGACCACCACAATAAAAAAATAGAACTTGCACCACTGAACCCCTCCCTTGATTCCTGGTTCGTCAAACCCCTCCCTCGATCCTCCATCAGGTCTAAACCATCACCTGATAGTCGGACCCGTCCCTGGATTGTAGGTTCGTCGATTCCTATCCTTACTACCCATTTGAATGAATCTAGCTACGTCGATTCCTATAGGTTCACCATTGATCTCTAAACCTCGTTGTCGCCATCACTATTCAGAGGTAACGTCTGAAAACTAGCACAATCCAAGTCTATTTTTACCTCATCTTTGTTCATTTGTTCAACATTGATATCGATTTTGACCATACGAATCAATTTTGACGCATAAAAACACCCACCACATGATGATGTATGACAACAGTAAGACCGGTTGTCATGTAATTCAAGGTTGCAAAAGTCGCTGGGCGCTCCAAGGTCGGTCCATAGTTGTCAATAGCGAATAGCGACAAATAGTGACAAGTTACCTATACGCTACGTAGCGAATAACGATAAATAGCGCCCACTATTTCATGTTTAGCGACAAGTATTTAACTATTCCAGAAATATTTTATACATAAGTATTGTAGCATTTGGTAGCACGGTAAGTAATAAAAGCAAGAACACCAGATGAAAGGAAGAAGAAGCCATTGAAGCTAAAAGCCTAAAATACGCTCAAAAAAACCTCAACAAACCTAAAATAGCTCAGAAAAACCTAAAATAGCTTAAAAAACCTAAAACAGCTCAAAAAAGCTAAAAGTCGTATAAAAAAACCTATTATCGCTATATGGTCTCTATTTGGTCGCTAAACTCAAATAGCAAGTGATAAGCTATTCGCCACGTAGCGCGCTATAGCGAGCACTATCATCGCTATTGACAACTATGGGTCGGTAGGCTGGGTAATTGGGGAGTATTCGGGAGTATTCAGGGGTACTCGGAGACTCGGAACACCTCCTTGGAGAAAGTACTCGGCAATTACTCGGTTTTGGAGGCCAACTTTTACAACATTGATGTAAATGGTGGCTAGTGATGTTCTTTTCTATCGTAAGAGGGGTTTTTGGGAAAACGGAAAGAAAGAGATTAGTTTTGTTCAAGAAATTCAATCAAAGAGAGGGGGTTTGTGATGTTGGTGCTCGATAGAGTCATACTTACAATCTAAACGTATAAGAATCGCCAGTCACGAGAGACATGTTGACAATCCGATTTTGGTAATGGTATTTTATGTGGCCGAAATCACTATCGGATAAAGAGATTGGTGGTGGTGGATGTCTTAGTTGAGAGAGATAGTGGGGTATTGGTTGATGAAGATGTTGGTGAGTGGTGGTGTCCAAAATTTAGAGGGTGGTGGTGGCTGGAGTGGTGACAGACTAGCAGTTGGTGATGGAGGTGGGGTGGAGTGATGGCGGATGATGGGGTTTTTTGATTTACAAAAATGGTCACTTTAAGTTTAAAAATATCAAAATACCAAAACGTGTATTGCACATGACTGATATAACAAAAAAATCTTAACTGTTGTTAGTGAAAAGGATGAAACATGTAAAAACTTCAAAAATAAACGATGTTTTCCGGTAGTTTTAATGACAAATGACAACCATTGAAAAAAAATTTAAACGTAAAGGAAAAAAAAATATAATTTCCTCTCATAAAATTAGATAATCCTGACCACACACTCAATACTTATGACGACACAGCACGCATATTGTGTATTTCATAGCATGACCATGTACTATTGTATTGTCACTTGTTTAAAACAAAGCAAATGTGCCTGGCTACGTGTTTAAGTAGGCACACAATCTGCTATAAAAAAAATTCATAGTTTTTTTTTAACAGCCAATATTTTATAACACACTAATCAGAGGCTAGAAAAAGAAGAAAAAACAAATTTAAAAAGAAAAAACACTAATTCGACCACAAAAGCTTTTCACTTTTACCTCGGATGACACAATTACTTAAAGGGGAGGGAGTCCTCCCTTTTTTCTCTATTTTTCCCCACTGCTACATCAGCGTCACATCAGCTTTTCCACCTTTTCTCACTTTTCCCTATTTTTCGCGTTATCATCCCATTTTTCGCGGTATCATCCCATTTTTCCCCACTTTTCCACTTCATCACATATTTAATATTTATTAAATATAAATAACATTCAAATATAAAATAAAAAATAAAAAAAAAACTTTTATTAATTAAATATAAAAATACAAACTAACATAAAATAAAAAGAAAAAAATTAACTTAAAAAAAAATTACAACTAAAAATAAAAAAATACTAGTCCGAAAGATCCCAACCCCACTTTTCGGCGATCTCACGTTTACGGTCTATAATCACTCGTAGCTTCGATCCATTGAAATTAGAATGATCACTAGTAAAAAATGCAATATATTTATCCTTTTGCGCCTCGTCCATTGTCTTTTCTTTTTTTCTTAGAATGTTTAGGCGTAGCTCTTTTTTGGTTTTTATTAATTGAGCCTTTTCGTTGCGCAATTTGGCTCTTCCTTTTATATCCGCTATCGAAACCGTGTTGAAATCTCAAGTCGTATGATGAAATCGTAGTGAGAAGAAGATGACGCGGACGACCTTTTGCCCTTTCTAATTGGGCGCTCGGGTTCAAAGAAGACGCGGTCGCCTTCCATTTCGTCATCATCCGCGTCGACGTCCAAGGGGAGGTCGGCGTTTGAACTTCTGACGACTTTGGTAGACTTGGCCATTTTTGGTGTCGGTTGTGATCCAACACCCGGTTGTGGAATACGCGCCCAATTAGGACTATACCGAACCGCTCGCCATGCGGCTAGATGACTAAAACCTTTGGCTTTGTATGTGTTTTGGTAGTCAAGCAACGCGCGAGAAATAACATCTTCATCATTTTCACCACTTTTACGGTTATCATTCGCTTGATGGTAGAACCCGTTAAATTTTTGTCAATTCAGTACTCAAATCTTTCCACTTTGAATAAATTTGATGAAGAGTACGAGATATGTCCTTTGTTATTTTATGAAACTCTTCGGTAACCTACGGTTAAAATAATATATTAAATAAATGCCGCGTTGCGGTAAATAATTAGAAAAAGAAAGTATATCAGTTTGTAAAAACCGTCGCGTTACATTTGGTTAACCAGTTCGCTATTTTCCGAATGGATTAAGGCGACTTCTTCAGTAGGAGCCCACCGCCGTGCTTGAGCTTTTGTTTGTTTTGGTGGTGGTGGTGGTGGTGGGTCGTTTCTTGGTTCGGTAGAACTGGAATCATCTACTTCACGATAATCTTAAAAATAAAAAATAAAAATATTAACATTGAACAAATTTAAAAAAAAAAATAATAACCTTGAACATTTGTCGGTGGGGAGATTGGTTGAACATTGGAAATGTTTTATTAGCGAATTGTTGGAATGATTGTTGGGATGAAGGATCAAATTGTTGAAACACGTTTTGAAACTGTTGGTGATCGAAAGATTGGCTATATGAGTAATTTTGTGGGAAATGGGGAGATGGAGGTTGCGGATGATAACCGGTCGGTTGGAATGTTTGATTTTGGGGTATTTGTACGTTTTTATTTCGTGATTTTTTAAACCTTTTGTTGGGACCGCCTCGCGCAGAACCAGCACGGGATGAATCGCCTTCCATTTTTTATAAAAAGTTGTGTGGATGAAGAGAAACAGAGAAAAATTTGGTGTGGATGAATGGAGAAAATGATTGGGTATTTATAGGGTAAAAAAATAAAATAAATGTTTTTTTTTAAACCCAACGGCTAGTTTTGGCACGCCACCCCACCCCACGCCACCCCAC
>WOUH02000014.1:12125762-12139786 GCA_009936405.2 Stevia rebaudiana
TCCAAAATACTCCAAAAACATGCTTTAAAGCTCCCGAACTCCTGAAATCATAAATTAACTCAAAGTAAACTCGTTCGGGATCAAATATCACTTAAAAACAAATAATTACTATATAAAAATACCGACTTTTGACGCCCGATCATCAACTAGTGTTAGTTAAATAGTTAATAGATTAAACACATCTCGGTAGTGTCGGTTTATATATATGAGTAAACCACAATTTGTTTAGTACGTATATAGGGTCAAAGGTTTTTAGTACGTACGTGAACACATGTTTCATGTTTGTTACATCAAACATATACATGCGAGTTTGTCGACTCTTCAATTATTATACTTCAGTTTTCAAGTTAATATTATCAAGTGTAAGGATTTTCTTTAATTTATTTGTAACCGTACTTAAAATTAATTGTAAATTTTGTTAATTTGGAAACTAGTTTCTAAAAGAAAGTTGATTTGATTTGAACACTAGAAAACTTTACAGGAAAGAAACTTGGTAAAGTTTGGTAATTCCACGTCAAAGGATTTTAAAATAAAAACTACAATGGTGGACCCACTGTCCAACTAAACCCACCACATAGTGAATTAGTGATAAATCAAGTAGACTAAAAAACTAAAGATAACTTTTTTATTTTAGCTATCAGGAAAAAGGTACAACCACATAAAAATAAAATAATCAAGTATTGAGCCATCAGTGATCATTACAACAACTTGTAGATGATTTGTAAGGGATTGAAATGAGAAATGATTAATGACAAAAAGGTGTTCATGGAACAAGTATTGTGAGAAATTAAAGCAATGTCTCTTCTATATGTGAAACATAAATCAATTCTTTATGTGAAACATAAATCAAATTTCGTATGTTAGATTGCAGTTCTTGAATATGTTTTAATATAAATAGAATCATAATGGAAATTTTGGCATCAATTCCAGTTTCTTGCTGATTCTGATTATATAAAACCTCATACCCGTCCCCCGTCGGTGTTTCTGTTACTAACTTTTCGGATATAATACGGATACGTATATGAATACGGGTTGCAGGTCGGATCTCCCGCCCGACCCAATACCCATAATCTTTATTCGGTTCATCTCAATTACAGAGAACAAGCGATAAAGAAACCATAAAAAAAAGGATGAAGATTTTTGGGAAGCAGATACATCCGAGACATATTATACTCTTTTTCGCCGGGTACGTACAACTCTGTGTTTAATTTCCTAAAATTTTGCGTCAGTATAACAAATCGATTCGAATCATTGATGAATAATTTTAGTAAAATGTTTATACAAACTCGTGTACAGGATGTTGGTGGTTGGATCAACAAGTTATGATGTTCATAGATCGATCAAGAACAACGAAACGCCACCGTCGAAAGAACAGATTCAGGCAATGGAAGATTATCTCGCCTCCAGACGTCGTGGTGGTGGCTGATCTCCGTCGCACACATTTGTTGCTCCAAGTTTGCCACGTTGACACCTGTTTCACCATGTACTTGTTCATTAGTGATTTTATATATATATTATATTTATATTACTTCCATTTTTATATTGTTTACAATGAGATTAGACTAAATAAAAGGTTCCAATACAACACTTTTATAAGCAACTTTTGTTTTAATCTCATTAATACATGCTACAAAGTTAGTTATAATTTATAAGGATGGATGGAGTCACCTTATTTTCTATTTTTCTTACATTGTTACATTGTCGTATTGGCGTCAAATCATATTCAACATCTTTTATTTGTCTTATCTCAATCTTTAGTTTTCCACTCTTCTTTAACTTTGTACGTGTGTGGGAGCACGTGCTCGTGTGTGTTTGTGTCTACATGTATAGTGTATATGTATATATGATATGTGTATGTCAGAGAAGACATGGATCGGAGTATCGTTGTGCATGAGTATATGTATGTCTGTCGTGTACTCGTGTGTGTATGATAGAAGACATGGAAATGAGGATTGTTGTGCTTGTGTATATGTATGTCTATTGTGTGTATGTGAGAAAAGACACAAAATAAGGGGATTAATGTGCGTATGGGTTTCGTGTGCAGGCGCATGTGCATGAGGCGTTGCTCTTGTGAAAAGAGCCACTCTAGCCTACGGATTGACAGTAAACCCTAACTTGATAGGATACCGGAACCAAAAAAATCTAGGATGAGTATGCATAGGATGGTTCTTTATATAGTAGGGATGTTAATGAAATCAAATGAACACGAACGGAATCTTTGTCCATGTTCGTTCGCTTATCATTCAAATAGTTTATAAACACAAAATGAACAAATATTGTTGTTTGTGTTTGTTCATTGATAAATTGAACTTGCTCGTAACTCTGAACACACGTATAATATTTAATAAGTAAAGTTAACACTTTTAATCACAAACATAAGACATAATCACCTTAAATAATTATAAAGTTAGACACTCGATATAAAAAACATAAACTTAATTATTTAAAATAAAGCACATATTTAAATCAATAATTAGAATCATAATTATATCAAGAGCAAATTGCCAATTTTGTCCTTGTGGTTTCGACACAATTGTCACTTTCATCCAAAAAGATTTTTTTATCATCCGAGTCCATTAACATTCAAGTTCTTGCCATTTTCGTCTAATCCACTAATTTCATTAATAAAACTCCGTTAACTAGAGGGGTATTTTTGTCATTTCAGTTTAACTTTTTAATTTTGTCATTTTGATCCAAATAATACTTTTCTTTGTTTTGCTAGTTTGATCCAAAGTCCCACCACCACCACCGGTACCGCCCCCACCGTCGCCGCTGCTAAAACGATCACCCCACCACCACGGCCGCCACTACCATCGTTGCCGATGCCGCCACTGTTGTTGCCGTCACCCACTCTCCATCCAGATTTTCGATCTCTCATCATTTGATATCTTGCAAATTCTGTAATTGAGCTTGCATTCCAAACTGTACGTAGATGTCACCAAGAAAGAGTAGCCAAACAGGTCAGGATAAGAACAAAAAGGGGAGATTAACGGAGAAAGCGATGTCAATTTAAGGTAAGTCTGCACCAGAAGAAACGGTAGCGGAGGCCGAGAACGCTGTCGGAGTTATATTCCAGTAGGGCTTCGTCGTCGACATTGGTGGTGCGTACGAACTTATCGAAGCTACTGATTAACGTAACGGTTCTGAGAAGCTTAGGTCCGGTGCAGGTGTTGATTTCACCGGAGTCGACAGTGAAGGATCTCATCGCCGACGCCCTCTGGATGTACTCTAAGGAAGGCCGACGTCCGATCTTAACTTCACTTGATCCTTCTCGTTACTGCCTCCATTACTCGCAATTTAGCTTACGAAGTAAGCTTAAATTCGTTTCGGTAATTCATCTGATTTCAAAACGAACACACAATTGATGGTCGATGATGTGCAAGTGTCCGATTTCTTTCGAATTAATTACCGATTAACAAACATGTTTGGATCCAGATGAAAAGTTGATGAAGACGGCAGAGTTGGAGCTGTGTACTCTCCGGTGGCAGCATCAGCATCATCTGTCCGAAGCAAACCATCACCGGAAACGGTGGTGGCGGCGGCAGCGACGGTGACGGCATCGGTAGTGGTGGCAGTGGCGGTGGTGGTGACGGCGACGGTGGTGGCGGCGGTGGGACGGTACCGGTGGTGGTGGACTTTGGATCAAACCGACAAAGAAGAAAAGTATAGCTTGGATCAAAATAGCAAAAATGAAAAGTTAAACTGAAATGACGAAAATACCCCTCCAGTTAACGGAGTTTTATTAACGGAGTTAGTGGATTTGACGAAAATGACAAGAACTTGAAAGGTTATGAACTCAGATGATAAAAAAATTAAGTGACATTTTACTCTTATACCAAAGTAATGTCTCAAAAGATATACTTTCTAAATAACTAAGCTTTATCACGATAAAAGCTTCACATAACTACTTTTCATCAATGTTGGACTAGCTTATTTAGTAGAGGTTTATGTCTCTTATAAAGAAGATCAAGGCTTCAATCCTTGTTAGAGTGTTATTTGACGTAATAAAATTTGCTGTTAAAAAAAAAAACTACTAAACTACTTTTCTAATTTATAGGGTGTCATAAAGGTTGATGAATCAATTTTGACCATAATGTTGTGTTATTAGACTATCTCCAATGCGCATTTAGGGGAGGTGTACGTCGCCTACGTGGCGGCCGCCCTTCCGAAGTGCCCGTTGGAGTGGAAGAAAAAGAGGGGCGCACGTACGTCGGCGCACTTGGGAAAGTGCGGCCGCATGCGGCCTTTGGTGGGGCCTTTGGTAGGGTCATTGGTGGGCCCAAATGGGGTGCATGTGAGAATGATGGGTTGGAGTTAAAAAGAGGAAAGAGAGTGCATGTGAAAAGGATGAGTAAAAAGCTGATATGGCAGTGATGACTAAGTTGCATGTAGTAAATGCAGGTGTATGCATTGGAGATAGTCTTAGTGGTTAGCATGCAAGATTTCTCCTGTTAAAAAAATCTAGTAAGTTAAAACTTTGAAAAAAAACACGTGTCATGATCGTGTAAAACACCGTTTCCCCTTCACAGTTCCACACTTCCTTACCCTTTTAACTTTGCCAACTAATTCTTCCCCAAATTACAGACGCAACAGACATGAATCAGGTCACCAATGGAGTCTCAAAATCCAAAAGGTTTTCCAAAAAACCCGAATGTATGCCCTCTTTATCAACTTCACTTCAATTTTCGCATGCATTGTTACTTTTATTTCGAAAATCCTTGATCATCTCTGCATTCTGTACTTTGCACTGCTTCTTATAATCTGTTTACCGGATGTTGTTTCTGTTGATTCTTCTTTCTCGTAGCTTGTTCTGATTTTGCTGTTTGATCGTGTTCTGGTGCTCAAGTGGTTACTGTGTTCATTGTTGCCGGGTTTATGGGGGGTATTCGTCCTAAATGCTATAGAATTGTTGAATCAGGGATTGTGATCTCATGTTGCTTTACCAAATTTGCACTAGTTTTCGTTGATCTCTGTTGAAACTTGATCATCTTTTAGGGTTTTATGAATTTTTTTCGTGTAATTTTTGTTGCAGTAGGTTTTTCTTCCAAATCGCGCTTTGGAAAATGGGAATTTGCGTAATGGATGACGGAAAAAGGTTGTGAAAATTTAGAAATTTGATCACAATAGTCTATACTTCATAATTAGAATCGAATTAAACCCTAGAAAGTTGTCATTAACTCTAATCCTTGTATTTTACTGTCATTGTTGCAATTCAATATTCTGAAGAACATTCAAGTGCATCATAATTCGTCATTCAAGTAGCTTTTGAGGATTTAGTCACCTAATCAAAATCATAGATCGGTCATATACATATACAAAGTGTAATTATTCATAGATTATGTAAACACATGACTCCAGAAATCTGAATCTCAACTGTTCTGAGTCATTTATTCTTATGAAGTGTCTGATTTTGTGGTACCATTGCTATAATTAATCACAGAAGATGAATAATATTCACTCCAAATACACATATGGGGTGTTTTGCTGTGTTATTAACTGATTAATGCAACTTGAAGTCACAGTAATCTATTTCGTCTGTTTGAGTAAATTGATTCTGATTTCTTGATTCTTTAAATCCAATAATCATGTTGAAGCATATCAAAAGTCAAAACAATCTCTTTATCAAAAAATTTAACTGCTAATTGTATATGTATGCATATTATGTATATAGAATAAGTATGCATTAACATTTGCGACAACCTTTATTTTTCTTGAATTTGTATTAATTTATTGACCGATAATAATGGTGTACTCAGATTCTAGGTTTACACAGCAAGAGCTTCCCGCTTGGAAACCAATTTTAACCCCAGGATGGGTATAGTAAAATGCAATTTCATCTACTAATTTAGCATTTATTAAAGCTTTGTAATTAATAATATTATCTGACATTATTTTACTCAGGTTATCACATCATTTCTAGCAATCGCATTTCTGTTCATCCCGATTGGACTCTTCTCTCTGTTTGCATCAGAGCGCGTAAGAATCGCGACCCATTTGAACTATTTCTTTTTCAGCTAATATTTTTAATTTACCCGATCCGCACGTATATCAACCCGTTTAAATATGAACCAAGTTGAAATGGCGACTATTAAAAGTAATTCCTTGATAAAAGTTTTAAGTTTAATATAACTGGTTTGCAGGTGGTGGAAATTGTTTATCGGTATGATCAAGATTGTCTCCCTGAAATGTACCGTGGCAACGCAACTGCATATATACAGAACTCACTCACTAACAAAACATGCATTGCGAATATTACTGTATGTTTACATTATTTTGATAATATTTTATTTTACTTTTTATAAACTCAAATTTCAACATGAATCACTTGATAACTCTTTAGGTACCTAAAAAAATGGATCCTCCCATCTTTGTCTATTATCAGCTTGACAACTTTTATCAGAACCATCGAAGGTAAGTCAAAGTATAATTTTTGGTCAACGTTATCATTATAACAAGAAATAATTTGGGGCAAAATGTAATCATGATTTTAAACCTCTTAAAAATGCTGATGTGGCATGATATTATCTTGTTCATATTATCATCTGGTTTCAGGTATGTCAAAAGTAGAAGTGACAAGCAACTGCGGAGTGCTGCGTACGAGTTCTCAACAAAGGAATGCGAACCCGAAGCTCGTATAAATCCTAGTAAAGGGATTTTTGAACCAATTGTACCTTGTGGACTAATTGCATGGAGTTTGTTCAATGATACATACAATCTAAAAATGCAAGACAAAGTTTTAGATATTAATAAAAAAGGCATTGCTTGGAAAAGTGACACCAAAGTCAAATTCGGGTCAAACGTATATCCAAAACATTTTCAATCTAGAGATATCATTGGTGGCGGGAAACTCAACGAAAGCATACCCGTAAGTTTTTTGCAACATATTCAAGCAAATTGTTTATTAATAATTATTAAAAACCAATTTGCGTTAAATATTTTAATTATAAATTTCTTCTGAGTTTATTTAAGTTGTAATAGACTCTGATTGTTTATATGACAGTTGAATGAACAAGAAGATCTTATTGTCTGGATGAGAACCGCTGCATTACCGACATTTAGAAAGCTTTACGGGAAAATAAACACGAGTCTGGAGGCCCACGATACCATAACTGTTGTTTTGGAGAATAATTATAATACTTACAGTTTTAGTGGCCAAAAGAAGCTTGTTTTGTCTACAACAACTTGGATTGGTGGAAAAAATGATTTTCTTGGAATTGCATATCTTACTGTTGGTGGGATTTGTTTGTTTATGGCTTTAAACTTCATTCTTCTCTATGTTTTTAAACCAAGGTTAGCTTATGTTTCATCTTTAACAAAAGTTATATTATTATTGAAATAATATTTTTCGTAATGAATACAGTAATAACCATACCCAGTAAATCCCACTCTAATACTATACAACACATCAATATTTTTATTGGTGTCACGTGACACTGGTGTTTATTTATTTATTTTTTATTTATTTTCTAATTCTTATATTGGATGGATTATTGATGATGCAGGCCGCTTGGGGATCCATCATACTTGTCATGGAACAGAAAGGCAGTGAATTAGTTGTTTAACGTTTTCTTTAACCAGGTGAAGTTTATATAGTTCATAGAATCATAGTTATGTTTTAATCTGCATTTGATCAGTAAAATGGTAACTGAACTTTCAATATTGATTTTGATCGTCTCATAAAAGTGACGAGTTACAATGTGATGTGATACTTGTGTCATCTTTATATCAATGCAAATGTGATATATTGAAACTAGGTTCATGTGGGTCTCAATGTCTGCCAATGTTACGAATCAAGAATTTGTAATTGCTTATATCACATTTAATGAAATGCTAGAGGATCGATGCTTTTACTGGTTTAAGATAATGTGAATTTGACGTTTAGATTGTGGTTTGGAGTTATAATCGGGGCTTTTTCAAGTCCTAAATTGAATTAGAAAAGACAGAGTATATATAACTATAGAAAGTGATCTTTTTTTTTTTAATTTATTTTAGAATAAGATGATTGGGGAGTTATAAAAACTTAACAACTATGTTCGTCCATCGTGAGTTTGCATATCTCACACAATATAGGGTGTAAACGACTCGAGTGATTGGTGAGCTTCTTGAGGTTGCCTTACTAAAAGTTTGCATCGAGTAGAGTTTCGACGACCTTGAGCTCAAGTCTAAGTCTAAATTGAAGCTAATTCGATAAATACGTTTATGATCGAGCTTCACGTATTGAGCTTTAACTTTGTTAACGCGAATAACTAAATGAACAGATCAAATTAACGTCATTCTCTTACATTTTTCCCAGGTAGCTAGTTAACAGTCAATTCTATATATGGTTAGAAATAATTAGAGTACAGAATTCAAATAAACAAATCAATATAAGTTTGGCAAATAATTATGATGCACCCACATGGTAGAAAATGCTAAAACTAAGGTCACACATGGCCATATCACCTTCTCAATAACGAAATTTGAAATGCTCCACTTTTCTTCATGTTCTTCCTCATTTTTCATCTTCATCTTGATCTTGCCATCACCATTACCGCCACCACCACCATCTCCGTCGTCACCACAATTACCATCATCATCCAAAGTTGCTTTACTTCCAAGATACATGCAACATATTAGCAAAAGAGAAACCATGTTAACAAATGGGCTTGTGGTCTTTAACGGATTCGAACCCTTTAAAGTTTTGAACTTTTCAAACTCGAGCTTCTTGATAAGTTGTGTTTCATGTGTTGTTGGTATTCCGGGGTTCAGTTGGACCGTAACAGTTTGTGATGGCACGATCTGGTGAAAAAACGTGTTGGATACTTGTCGTGTTGATACTAATAATCCATGACTCACTTCAGTTTTTTGGTATGTTTCGACAGTTGTAGTGTTTGAGAAAGCATCCAGGTCGCCTTCGACATCTAGGAAGTTATTACTAAGGTTGTTCATATCGTCATTTAGGTATCCAAGTGCAAAGTGGACGTCTGTGTTATTGTGAGCGTTCTCGCCAGAAACTGTTTTAATGTGTCTTTTTGTTAGTATTTGAATCAAAATTCGAATTAAAGTAGAATTATAACTAGTTAATTTTAGATAAGGTTGTACCTTGAACCTCGTTTTCTTCCCTTTCATGACTTGATATATTATTCATTGAGACAATCTTGTGATCATCTAAAAAGGCCTGTAGGCATGAACAAATACAAGGAGAGGTTAAAAAATTGGGTTATTGTATGTTTCTTTAATGTTATGTACTTAACTTGAACGTACTTTAATTTATGTTTTCACATAAACTTTATTTGATTACCAAAATTCCAAAAGCATAGTATGTAATAAGAAAACTCCGGCCATATATATTAAATGAGATAAAATTAAAGATGATATTATTGTTATTAATTTCCAATTTTAAATATATTATAATCTTGAAATGTTTCGTAAGATTTACAAAGCTTAACAGTTTCAGTCAATCCTTAACAATTTATTGTCCCTAATGTTTCAAGTCTTAATTAACAGTTTAATGATGAAAACTGCTAATACTTGAAACGTTAGGGATGAAATTGTTAAGACTTGAGATATATATTATGGACGAAAGTTATAACACTTAAAACGTTAGGGACGAAAATTGTTAAGACTTGAAACATTATGGAGGTTTCTGTTAACGGTGGACTGAAAACTGTTAAGTATTGCAAACTCGGGGATAAAAAGTGCAATTTACTCTTTTGAAAAGTGTAAGATAAATGTTTAATTAGATAGTAATATTAAATTTAAATTATTTTATAACTTAAGATAAAATAAAAATATAAACAAATTCAAAAGGTTGTGGCGTTTATTAAAATTAGATTATATGTGGTTAAAAAAATATAAATTTTAGTCGTTTCTTTAAAAACACTTTCTTCTTTGTTAATGTTTACTCATACCAATTTAATTATTAACACTTCTAATATTTTATTTTTACATTCAACTTAAATTTCTTTTACAATAAAAGTTAAGCAATTTGTATAATGATTCTTTCACACGACCATAAAATATTAAATAGAGACTATCTCATTGATTTTTGAAACCTGGATAAATGTAACTTTATCATATTTCCTTATTTATATGTGTATCTTAATTTAAAACTTTATTAATAATATAATATTTATTTATTTATTTAGTTAAAAACCTTAGAAAATGTCACGCGACATTTTTTTTACTCTTTTATTAGATGTAGATATATAGTAACAAAGTGCATGAGTACTACCATCTCAAGATCCTTGTTCGTCATTCCAACCCATCTCAAATTCTCCACCATCCGATCAGTTTTCATTTGTCCATCAACATCATCAATGTCAATAGACCTTGTATTTTGATCATCTACCATGAATCCAAATGATCCGCTACTTTGCGTTTGATTACCATTGTTAAGCATAAAGGAAAAGTCATTATCAATTGCAGCATTACTCCCACCCCATGCATCCTGATTGATGAGATCTTGAGAACCCATTGAAAGAATCTCGTGCAATATATCGCGTTGAGAACCAATCGATGGTCCATTGCTCGATTGTGGTATGTCGATGTAGTTAGTCACACAATTGTGATGAAAATCTTGAACCTGTAATGGAGGTAGAGATAATCTATGCTGCAATCTTGCACATTCCATAGCTATATTAACCTGATCATAATATTTAGAGCAATCGTAAATATGTATTTTAGGGAAATTTACCAAATTAGACAAGTTTGACCACTTTTTTATAAAAATATGCATGAATTTTGAAGGTTAAATTATAGAAAAGCACTGCCTAAAATCTGGACAACACCCAACTATATTTTGTCACCTGCAATTTTGCTGGCTAAATTAGCCAGCGCTTTTTTTTTCAAAAGCAACCACCTAGCATCTGGCACGTGTCATGTTCCCTGTTCAGGAACATGATTTAGCCCTTACCAATTATATGCTGACATTTGGCAATAAATGTCTCTGGCTAAAATTTAGCCATTGCTTTTTAAACGTATGACGCCATTATTTTTTAGCCAGCGCTTTTATTTTTTAGCCTACGTTTTTTAAAAATTAGCCAGTGCTTTTATTTTTTAGCCGTCGCTTTTTAAAATTTAGCCAGCGTTTTTCTGGCCAACGCTTTTTTAAATTTAGCTGATTTTTTTTTTTGGGTTTTATCCTCCATATTGCATGTTCATTTTTGTAAAAAAGTGGTTAAAGATCCTTATTTCTTAAATTTCCCTATATTTTACTGTTTAGTAAGCATGCATGCATGCAGTAAAGATTGATTAAAATGAGTTAGCGATTCATAGATACAACAATTTCTTTATACGTTACATTTTACGATTCATGCATGTCTGTTATATTGTTGTCACAAATCTAAATTTTTGAAACATATATAATCACCTTTATAACTTAAAAAATGTTACTTAATACCAGTAATCGTTTTCACATTATTCGTAACTGCGTAAAAATGTTTGACACTCACTGTTGCATCAAAATCAAAATCAAAATCCAGTGTAAATGATTATATTTGTTGTGGTGGATGTTTGTACCTTTGATGGAGGATATGGAAGATTTCCAGAATTAGAAAAGGCTGGATTGACGTTATAGGTGAATGCATCTTCTGATAAGTATTGATCGGTCCAATTGACATCATTTGTATCACGTAGGTTATGTGATCCATGAAGGTCTATAAATGATGAGTGATCACTAGCTGAGGTTTCATATTGGGCTTCCATTGTGGTCGTCTTTGGAGGCATCAAGCTCTTTTTAAACACGCGACAAAGTGAATAAGCATCCTGCAACTTTTAGGTATAGAAAGATCGAATGTCATGATGCATGTTAGAGAAGATTTAAAACCTATTAAACTTGTATTATTAACCAAGTGTACGTTTGAGGTATTCATAAGCTCGATTCTTTTCAAATCTAGTAACATAAAGAAGATATGAACCTTAGTGATATTGATAATTGTCATTTATAAAATTAGTATTGGTTTAAATTCTTGCAAAGTTGTTAAAAAAAATAAAAGAAGAAGATATGGCATAAGAGGATACCTGTAAGCCAGATGCGGTTTCACACTCTCTTTCATCAAGACGATACTCATGCATGACCCAATCTGTACGAGAACCATGGGGTGCCCTCCCTCGATAATAAACTAGGGTTTTCTTCATGCCCATGGATCGCGATTGTGAGTTCACTTTTCGATCTTTCCCTGTTGCCTTCCAGTATCCACCTTTGGTAGCACGGTTTGTCCTTGATCCGTTCGGGTATTTTCGGTCTCTTGGACTAAAGAAGTACCATTCCAAGTCTTTGCTTGGCAATAATGATTTCCCTGACAAAATTTAAAATCTCAATCATAAAAGTTAACAAATACAATCACGATGATGAATATGAGGATTTTAATTATTAGAATTTTGCTTTTTATGTAAAATTTAATTAATTCGTTATCAGAAATGCATCATTAATTAACAAGGGGAAAAGAATACTAAAGAAAGAAAAAGGTGGTAATCATGTTATCTTTGAAGAACAAGTTAAATGTGGTCAAGCTCTTTTGTCTTTTCTTTTTGACTTAAATCTTTTGTGATCAATTTAGCATTTTCGTTTCTGTTCTAACAGGCACCTTAAAGAGGCTGGACCATCCATAATTCCCTTTAAGCACATCTTCTTATTTTCTTATAATACATAGAAAATTATAGTTATTTGTTTGATAAGTGTTAATTCTTTTTGTGTTTGTTTGTCAAATTTATTATAAAAATCTTGTGGAAAACATCATCATTTCAATTAGTGGTATAAAAATCGATCAATGGGTTGAATTTTTAAAAAATAAATGATTAATCATATGAATAGATAACATTATCAAAGATATCTAATCTTCACATAATCACCTAGTGCCTTTAGATATAAAGATCAATACAAAAAAATTAAATGATTTATCCTATATAATCTTAATAAATATAATTCGACTGCAAAAGAAAATCCTTCCGTAAACTATTTTTTAACAATAGGTTTCCACCAATTTTTTTAATCACGGAACTTTAATCGTCAACCTAATTTTTAAGAATTGACTACTTAATTAACAAAACTGGATAGTTATAAAAAAAACTTGAAATATATAAGCTTTCCGCGCTATTGATAAAGATTTATATCTATTTACGAAGTTATGAACATATATATAGAGCGATACGCATGTAATCAAACAAACACACAAACGTACCTGGTAAATCCCATGGTTCACACTTATAGAGATCAACCTCGGGGATAACTTCAAGCTCAATTTCATGGCCATTAATTTTCCTTTTGAGATAATATGCGACAAGTTCTTCGTCTGTGGGGTGAAAACGGAACCCAGGAGGCAATGAAACTGGTGCCATTGATATTAATGTTTGTTTATATATGTTACCACCTTCGGATGGCAAGAAGTCTGCATAAGAAGTTTATTAATATGATTAGCATTAAAAACATTTTTATTGTGGGTATACACCGTGTATGCACGTAGATATAAAAAGATATACGATGCTAAATACACATAAACACACATAATACACACACATACATGTGGGAAAGAATTTAGGAATTAAAATGAAGGGCTAGAGAGAAGACCAGAGAAAAATGGAAGAGATGAATGACCAGGGGTGGATGTTAGAACTATGATATGTGAGAACAAAAAGAGATTCAATTATAAGTAAAAGTAACTAGGGTTGGCTAGGGACACTTTAGCTTTAAATAAATTAGTTTTTTCTATCAACATGATGCTTTTCTCTTTTGTTGGTCTTTCTTCTCAAGGTTCTATTTATATGAATATTATCAATATATTAAATTGAAATATCGGTATGAAAAATTGAAAATACACTACAAGAAATTTGGGTATATACCCACACATATTATGTGTCGATAAAAGTCAATTATGTGTTGATAATTGTCGTTACCTACACATAAATTAAGTGTCATGATGTGTTACCTCATGACTGTAGGTAAAGATCAATACCAACACATCTTTTATGTGTAGGTATATATCACGCTTTACCTACACATATATGTGTTGCTAAAACAACATAATATGTGTGGCTAGAAGTATAAC
>WOUH02000014.1:12139886-12151106 GCA_009936405.2 Stevia rebaudiana
AGTGATAAAGGTATAAAAATATTATTTAATTGAATAGAAAAGAGTAAAAAGTATTATTTAATTGAATAGGATAGAGAAAAATAGTAGTGATAAAAGTATAAAAAATTATTATTTAATTGAATTGAAGAGAGAAAATGTAATGATTTTTTAGTGAATTATAAAGATAAAAATGGAGATATTGATGTGAATGCTCTAATGCATATATGACATGTAAAACATGAGCCGTGACTCACATCATATAGCAGATCATGACACCCCAATTGTTTCACTGTAAATTTCAGCGTAGATTAGCATCTTTGTTCCTGGAGACGTCATGTTTGCAATTTGTGCTTTAGAGGCATTGCTGTAGTTTTGTTATACATTAGCAAGACTAAATTATATATCTCCTGTTGCTACTTTTAGCTAAACCACTTTGTCGTTATTGTCATTGATTGAAGTCACATTTTTTTACCCATTATTTATATACTTGTTTCACCACACAAAATATAAGAACTAATGATTATCTAAGTATTATATATTATGTTTTAAGCAAAACATACATAGGAAAAAAAATCATAATTCTACATGAAGATGTAAATAAAAGGTGGCGTTTGAATGTGTCTAGAGGTTAACCAGTAGGTAATCCTACAGGCTACATACATGCCATTACCAGAAATTGACTTTCATCTTAAGTCATATTAATGGGCCGGGCTTATTATCTAGCATATGTCATTAACACATTGATCATTTGGTGCTACCTAATGTGAATATGTATGTAAAAAACACGTAACATATGACAAGATTCACCAAGAATAATTAACGGCAAATTATTATCGGACTTATCATTTATCATACATCGTAATACATACATAACTTGTCATGACTAATGTGACAATGATAGGCTAAGAAAACGCTATTAAAGCATGACATGACCTATTAGCATACATATTATCCGATATACTTATCATCTAACATAACTCATTAACACCTAAATAACTTGTTAAAGCATAATGTGACTATGTATAAGGTAAAACAATCCTTTAATTACACATAATCCAATGGGCTTTTGGCCTAGTTAGCAGTACCTAGGTGAGAAAAAATTTGTGTTCCTCCCCAAATGGTTAAGAGTTTAACTCCTATGATGAACATATAGTGTAATTGTGTAAATATAAGATCGAGTAGCTTTAGAGTGTTTGCATATGTTAGAAAAGACCTACACAAGACAAGGCCCATTATAGCCCATTAGTAAATTTATCATGCAAGTATCCAACATATGTCTTTAACACCTAAATAAATTGTTATAATCTAATATGCCCATGGATGAACTAAAACAACTTATTAACATATGTGATCAATGCCCGTTAGTATGCTTAACATCAAACATGTGTTATTAGCACTTAAATAACTTATTATGACCTAATGTGAGTAGGAATATGGTAAAAAACACATTAACGTACCACAATATCCGTTAGTGGATTTATCATTAAACATATATGCAATATCAATATATAATAATAATTACTCGTGATAACATAATATGACCAGTAATAGGCTAAAACAACTTATTAACAAATGACAAAGCCCATTTGTAAACTTCAACCATCGGTCATAGAGGTGCACAAAACCGTTTTCTTTTTCAACTCGGCAGGTTTGGAAACCGGTTCATTTTCTAGGATTGAAGGGTTAAACCGGTTCAGTTTTCAAATCGGTCATGAGTGTTGTAGTATGACCGAACCTCCCAAAACCGGTTAGGGTCAGTTTTGAACAGGTTCGGACCCCAAACCGTAGGTTTAGTAGCGGTTCGCGAACTGACCGGGTTGGAACCGGTTTGGAGGTTCGGGAACACGAACCAGTACGGAACCGGCGGATAGGATCGGGCTCATGTGGGCCGGTTTGGTTTTCAGACCGGTTCGGGTTTAGAAACTGGTTTTTTTATACACCACTAATCGGTCATAAACACTTTAAATAACTTGTTATGGCCTAATGTGACCAATATGTAATATAACAAATTAACAACATGTATACACATAGCAAGGTCAGCTAAGGCTTAGTAGACTTATCGTCTAACATGTGACAACTCATTGACACTTGAGGAGGCCCATTAGAAAACTTATCATCCCAATTCCCACATACCATATAGACCAAAAAACTTCACCTAATAAGACATATGCTAAGGTAAAATAGGAGATAAAAGAAACATATCATTTAACATATGCTATAAACACTTGGCACAAATTGAAATATATATAAAGATCCAAATGTGAATGCTTTTAACACAAATTGTCTAACAAATTTTGACTCGATTTTTTTAATAACTGACACAACTAGTTTTGGCTCAGCCCATTTTATGCCTCAATCCTAAAATGTTTGAATCCACCAGTGACCGTAGATGGGCTTGCACATTATGGGCCTTCTGATTATTGTAGTGAGTTCGTTAAAATTGCTATATTTGTTCAACTCTTTTATTTTTTTTTATTTTACCACTCAAACTCACCAGACACCAATCATGATGAAAGTTATTCGGTATGGTCATAGGTTAAAACCAAACAATAGATGTCTTCATTTAAATTTTTATAACGATTACTTTTAGAAACAACCTAGTCACTTTTAAGTTTCATTACCTATTTCTGTTAATTGATACATAGAAGTAAAATGGTAATAGAAAGACAATTCAGTTAATTTATAAGCTATGATATAGAAATAATATATTATGTATAGAAAGTTGTAACACAAGTTTTATTACGTGTAATATATTACTTAAAAAATTAAAAATATTGGTCTTCGTAGTGTTCCTTTTCAGTTATTTTAGATACTTATACTACAAAAATTATACACATAACTATGACTATCATCGGTTAGTTAACTGGTTCACTTATTTTAATTCGATTTTATAGATCATGATTCACTTGTCTTATTTTTCTGTTCACCCCTCATTCCTTAAGTATAGTGGTTAATCACAAAATAAAAATGAAATATGACTGTAGATGACCATATAAATAATTTTCTATATTGATAGATGTCGCCAAAATCATATCACGTGGCACCAATAATCAACACAATATTTGTTTTAAACATTTTCAAACTTTTGTGATTTGTATATTAAAACAAACCTAAAACGAGTCTATATAGCCATCAACATTATACGTGTCATATACTTCTTGTTGGTTATCTTCCCACCATTTCTCAGCTTCTTTTTCTCTAAACAATTTCTTGCTGCAAAAACATACAATTCCAATAATTATGTTCAACAAGTTGTTTAAACTAAGATCGTGTCACCTTAAAAAATCATATTTTCACCATTATAAAAAACTTATTAAATGTGTTATTACCGATTTACCTATCTAATCAGATAGAGATACTACATATATGCACGTATATTTGTTCTAATTTGCGATCTTTGTCGATAAATAAAGCAAAAATGTACCTGAATCGGACTCGTTTGATTCCTTTATGACCGGTGGGTAACATAACGAACGTAATATAAACCCCGGGTCGATACTCTTCTACCCATTCGGGGTTTTGCTTTACCTCATTTTGTTCGGTACTCGTTTTTTTAACAACCGGTTCATATAACCGACTCGTGTTTGTACCATAATTGCTTGTGTTACAAGTCACATGTGTTGAATCAGAAGTCAAGTGCATCGGTGTATCTACCCGAGGTTTTGATTGGTTTCGCATAAAAGCTCTCGGTGACATTGCTTGTAACTGCAAAAACACCAAACCGCGTGTCAGTTTTTCGTTTCAAGTATCGCGTATGTAACATTGTAAGCAACTAAGCATAACTATCGGTTTCTAACTGTTGAATGAGAAATGATTACCCTTGATGTCAATGCCTTGATTACATCCTTCGCCCCCTTACGTTTGACCGTTGAACCGACACTTGTTTTTTGCGGGTTCTCGTTTACACGAACAGAAATACGAGACAAAGATGCTTCTTTGCATTGCTTATGAAACAATGCTGGTGACGAAACCCGACCCCATCGAGGCCCTCGTTTCATCAACAACGAATTTAAATCATAATCCAAATCCAAACCCGAACCCGAACCCGAACCTAGACCTTTATCACCGGTTTCTTCATATAATGTTTTGATCAAAAATGGTCTTGGAGTACGATCTTCGATCTTCAACATTTGACCCGAAAGACTACGATAGCAAGAATCACATACACGAACCGACTTGGTCTCATCGGGTGCTAAACACGCGTTTTTCGACTTGTTACCGCTACACATGCTGCAAAAAGAGTAGCCACAATTGTAACAATTGTGCTTCTTTTTCATAAACCCGAACTCCTTGTTGCATTCCCGACAAGCCGATTGATCCGTACCAAAAGTTATCGGTTTTTGTAAACAAACCGCAGCCGTTGAGCTTGACCCGCAACTTATGCTCTGTACCTGATGGCAACATAAGAGTAGTTTAGATGAGTGTGTGAGTTGCGGTCCAAATATAATAAAAACAAAAAACAAAACAAAACAAAACCTCATGGTGTCTTAGCGACTCGACTAAAGTCGGTGAGCATCGGTCCTCTGTATCACCGACACCTAACTGACCATTAGCCCCTTTGCCCCAAGTGTAAACATGACCCTTCGATGTCAAAACAGTTACGTGATACGATCCCGATGCTATTTCTTTAACGAATTCGAACTTTAGCTTGCCTTGAACTAGGGTGATCGAGTTGTCGCGTGCCTGCGGGTTTCCTAACTGACCATAAACCGAACTTCCGATGGTGTAAACCATTCCGGAGGTGGTTAACCCGACGGTTAACATTCTCCCACACGACACTTGCACGAAGTCATGGTCAACGAGTGGCATAACGCATGTTGGCTTGTCGATTGTGTCGGGGTTATTGTGACCGAGTCGACCTTTATCGCCATCACCCCATGTAAACAACTTACAGGCTGGTGTGCTCGATTTCATGGATCCGACGACTGCAGCCGTGTGCCACGTCCCACATGCGACCGACTTGACCCGCATACCTTTTAATGACTCGACTTGTTTCGGCTCGATCAAGCTTTGACAGTTTCCGTGACCGAGTACACCAAACGTCCCGTCCCCGAAAGTAAACAATTCCCCGGAAGTAGAAACTATCGCGGTGTGCCATTCACTGCACGCGACGTGTGACACGCGTATCCGGTCTAGGACACTGGATACGCGTCGTGGGAGCCAACGGTTACTTTGACCAGACCAGTTGTCACCCCATGTGTAAAGCTCACCCGAAACAGTAACAGCACACGTTTGATACTCGCTACAAGAAACCGATTTCACGTGAACCCCGTTAAGCGTTTCGACTTCTTTCGGGCAGCCTAACGTATGCCCAAGCCTGCCCGAGTTTCCGTCACCCGAGCAGAAAACTTCACCCTGTTTCGTCACTAAAACAACACGCGATCCAGCCAACGATATGTTTTCCGCATCTAACATACCTACCGAATCAACAACTTTTGGCAACAACGCGTCTTCGCCATTCTCAAAACCTTCACCCCAAATCAAAACATCGGTCGGTTTGGTTCTTTGTGGTTTCTGAGACCACTCGAGTGCGGGTTCAAGAAACCGGCTAACCGTTTTTGGAGGGTTTTCGGGTTCTACACAATCGGTTAAGTTGTGGACGCTTGATAAACTCGATCGGGAATATAAACTATCTGATGAAAGTGAGAGACCATCAGAGAAACATTTATCAGACAAAGACGGGATCGATGCAGGACTCGCGCATATGTTTCTAACCTTCAAGAAACCGAAAAATTAAAATGTTATTTGCTATGAAATGTTCATGATCATGAATTCAAACAAGAAGTTGTGATCGCGTGTAAAAACCTGAGTCAATTTTGTGGTTTCTTTATGGAATCCGAGATTGTATTTTCTTCTGATGAAACTTGTTGGGCTGTTAATGAAACTTTGAGCTTGTGTTTGGTGTTCTAAATGCTTATAATTTTGACATCTTGAAATTAATGATTTTAAACCTAGAAACCATGAGTCTGCTTGATCTTTATCCTTGCATATCTGAGAAAATAAACATTAAATCTTTGCTGATTCGAAGAACATAAAATTCGATGATTGAAAAAGCATGGATTGAGTAAAAAACGTACCAAATCAAGAGAACATTCAGCTTGATTCTTCATGTAAATCAGTGAAAACGAATGGCATGCTCGTTCGGGTTGAAGTTTCCTCTGAAGTTTTGCACAATAAGGAACCCAAAAAATAGTTATTAAAGGTGTTAGAATATCAGTTTAAATCCATGAAACCGTCCAAACCAGCTATCGGTTTATTTACCATTTTAAAATTTTAAATCCATGCTCGAATATGGCTTCTTCGTTTGGTTGTATTTTGTGCCTTTTTTTTATTAATTGAAAAAAAAAAATAACTTATTTTAAATCAAGATTCATATATGTTTCAATTTCCCCAATTAATTCTAAAAAATTTAAACAATTTTTATAATTACATATGATTTTAACACTCATTGAAGTTGAGTGACTTTAAAGAGACAAAAAAACTTTATGTGACTTAATTGTAATAGTTGACAAACTTGATTACATTTGTGTGACATTTTCCCTTTTTTTTATTATTTTAAAGGCCTAATAATCCCAATCCTTGAAACCAAACCAATGCTAAACCATATATAATGGTTGAATTCAATCCTAATTTTCAACTGTTTGCATTTTGTTTTCAATGGTCAAAAACCATTATTATCCACGCACACGGTTTAACCAAAAAACCGTCAAAACTAGACCATGAAAACTGGAAATCATTTATAACATTACAAACCCATCAAAACAACATGAAAAAAATCGGGTTTTTATTCGATTTCTACAATCTTACAGTTCGGTGACCGCGAATGATGCTTGTAACCGAGCTAAGGTGCAACTGTCTTTCCTCCTTGCCGGAAAACCAAATTAATATTCTTTCATCCTGATCAAACCCACCAATTAATTACAAATATTAATGAAAATAGATGAAAGTTATATTATTTAAATTCCGTTTGGTAAATTATCAAAAGGCGTACCGTTGATAGCCTAAAGGGACAAAGTTTAGGTTTTCCTATTCGACCGTATTTCAATATATATGCCCCTTTTTTCAAAGAAACAATAGCCTGAAAGTGAATGAAATCAAAGATTCTTGTTAATTATTTGGCTTAAAAAATCAAATTATTAGATTATATTTTTACAAATAAAGATTAACAAGGATGATGATGACAGGTACAGATCTATCATCTATGTTACAAATTAATATGCAATTTCAACCATAAATTTAAACTTTTGAATGTCAAGATCACAAGCGTATTGTGTATGAGTATGACTGAAAAATAACTTTCCAAAAAGAAACTGATCTTCATGTTATGCTTGTGATCTTCACAGAAGAAAGAGACGCTGTCCAAAATCTTAAAGAAAACACACCAATTAGGGATTAAGTTAGAAAAAGGTTTTTTTTTTTTTTTTTTTTGGTTTCTTTTTTATAGATTTTAGGAAACCCGTGTTAATTTAACACCATTTTGGGTAATTTTTCATTTCTTTTACGGAAATTAAGCATAACGTACATGACATTCAACAAGATTAACAACTGAAAACAAAATAATAAAAAATATTAGCAATGTGCAATTTTAATTCACAAATTTAAAGTTTTGAGAACAGAAGAAAACCCAGAAATCGATTTTCATGCATCGGTTATGATGTCTATCGATGGAAAGGAAACAGAAGCAAAATAAGAGTATTATTGCCTAAAATCTTGAAGAAAACACGCAAATTTGAGATAAATTTGAAAAAAGATTAAATTTTTTTCAGGATTTTGCGAAACCCATGTCGGATTATCACCTAAAAGCATGATTATTTAACACCATTTGGGAAATTTTCCAACTTTTATAAAAACAAAGCATAATGTACATAACATTCAACAAAATTAGACCATTTGAGGAAAAAAAATAGAGTAAAAATATACCTGTTCAAGAGCTCGATCAGACGGCGTCAAAGACAACAATCTTTCACTCATTTCACCGCAGAATTTCCACAAACAAAAATTAAAATAAACGAAAGACAAAGAATCTCTGTACAACAAAGATAACCTTAAACGAAGTGAATGTGCTGTGATTCTGGGTTGAAATCAGAATGTGACAGAGATTATTATAAAAATTAAAGATCGGTTTTAAAAAAAGATGGGTTGGATTTTGTTGTTTGATACTTGTGTTTCATGATGACAAATCTTCGTATGTCGTGCAGAAGATAGTGATGTTGTTTCCTGATACGCAAATCGCACGTGCCAAGTGTTCTTATTTGTTATCCCCCCGCTTCATAAGCTTCTATTTTGGGGAAAAATCGAAGACTTTCCGGTTTCCACCATCAAACTGACTGTTAAATCTCACTTTAAAACTCATAAAATGTTAGGCAAAAAACAAAATTATATAATAGATACACCCGACCTCAAATCTCGGGTGGGGTGGGGGTTGTTTGTGAAACGAATATGAAGCAGTAATGAATTATGTGAAACAAAAAACCAATAATAGAATGGTAAATGAAATAATTGAAAAAAGAAAGAAATAAAATTGGTGATTCGATTATGATTTCTGTTTAACTTAGTTTTATGATGTATGGTTTTTTTTTATAAAGATTAATTGTATGTTTCATATTCTAAATTTCCTTAATTATATATTTATTCAACCCAAAACCAAATTACATAAAATATTTTTTCAAACGGTCTTAATTGCATATTTAGGTATAAAAGTATTCAAGTAAGAAAGGTGCTATTATAAAAAAGATTGAAAGAATTTAAGGTCATTCATACTTAATTTTGTTTCAGTTAGGTAACTCTACTTTAAGGAGGTGTTCTAATCCTATATCTTTTACCTACAAAATTATTTTACCACTTATTTACAGTTAAGTGACCTATTCGAAAAAAAAATTTATGAGTGACATAATAGGAACATAAAAAAGTATTAGTGACTTAATTGAAACAAAATTTAAAGTTGATCACATTTTTATAAAGTTACCCATTAAATCTAGAGTTCAAGGTTAAAATCAAATTAAATGAGAAAAAATTATTGGAGTGTATTTTTGTAATGAACACTTTAATTGACTTTTTTCAAGTTCCACTGTTTTTTTAATGTTCATAACTTTTTGCGTACGATTATATTTAAAAAAATTACACTATATAAACGAGTGGTTTTAATAAATAAAACGAGTATAATAGGGCTATAAATTTTTTTTAAATACATAAGTCATTGTGTCTTTTTTACTCGACATGTTTTTTTAACGCATTATTTGTTTTTCCAAAATGAGTTGAAGAGAATTGATATAATATTTTGTAATACAAGAATAAACAATGCAAAGTACACAATATACAAACAATGCAAAGTACACAATATACAAATAATGCACAATAAAGAACACAAATACAGTAAGATAAGACACAATATTAGTCACAAAGACATAAGACACAATACACAATATTATGACCTGGAAAGACATAAGACACGATACGCAGTACACAATAATATGAGTTGGAAAGACATAAAACACAATACAAAGTACACAAATATATGAGTTGGAAAAACATAAGACACAATACATGTTTTAGACAAAATAACGAATATTATACACAATGAAATGAAAATGTAATTTTTTATATTTTTTATATAGCAAAACTATACTAATTTTAAAGACAAAAAACATTTGTTTTTAAGGTATATTTTTCTTAAAAACAATGTTGTATGTACGAAGTGAATGAACTTCGAAAAAGTCAACAAAAGTGCCCATTATCAAATTACTATCCAACAACTTTTTCACCTATAATTTGATCTCAAGCTTTAACTATTGATATAATGAACTTAAATTCTTCTTACTCTTTCTACAATAAGGGTCATTCTAGTTATTTGAATTCAACCCTTTTACACTAAGGGTGAGGAAATATGCAATATTTGTTTTGAATTAGGTAAATTTGCAATTAAAAAGTTTTATAAAAAGATATATATAAATCTAGTTTCGAATTGATAATGTGTAGTTGAGAAGATTTAAAAGAGATGCATTATGCACAAAGTTCTCACGTGTATAAATAATTGATATTTAACAAACCTTTATTAAAATCAACTTTAATATTTCAAAAAACAATTTTTATATCTCTAATTCTCTAAGCTCTTTTTTAAGAGTCACAGGGCTCTATCAATTGAGTTAATCCTACATTAACAGTTCTATTCTAAGTTACAAAAAGTTTTCTTTCTCCTATATTTTATAAATTATATATTAAATTACAGTTTTCGTCATTTATATTTAAAGATAAATTGTGAAAACCAAAATAATGTATAACGTAAATGACTAAATTATATAATGTTTCTCCGGTAACGACTTTATTATTTTATTTGACTTAAAATTTGCCCGAAGAGAAGTAGAGAACCACTTGTTAATTAAATCAATCAAGTTGTCCATAAATATATATACTTTTAATATTTTACTAAGTTTGTTTTTTGAAAACCTAGAATTATTTTTGGTTAATTTTCCTTGGCAAAACTAGAACTCACAACTATTGGTGCACAAATCAAGATTTTTGGGTTAATCTGTTTGGGATTAATCAAAACGTTTATTAGTCAAATTTTGTAAAGGCGATTTGCTTAATAACCATATTTTTAGTGTAGAACCCTAACTGATGGAACTGGTTATATTAAAACCAGAACATGTTAAGAAAATTGAGTACAAACCAATTAAACATACGAAAGTCCCAAACCGTGTATTAATCGTCGGTTCTTTTAAGTTACAAACTAGTTCGTACGGTCCCAATCAGTAATCGGGTAGGGCTCAGGTAAAGTTCATTAACCGTTTTTACACCATTACTCACAAATTTTAGAGTGAGTTCTTTTTTTATTCCATATGGATTGATCGAAATACCAATTTTCCTTCAAACTTTTCAAAATATGTATTTTCTCCCTGACTTTTCCAACCTATCTCTATTCACTCCAATTTACTAACTCTGCTAATTTTTTTCTATTATATTGTGACACCCCGCTCCCCGGCCCTCGGCCTCTGGCCGGTCCAGGGGCGGTCTGCCAACTAATCGGGTCAGTCAAGCGGCAGGATCGAGTCAACCGGTCTATATTATACAACACAGATTGTACCAAACAAACCATTCCTATATTACATCAAATATCAAAGTGTTTACATTGCGGAAGCATACGATTACATCAGAGTGATATTACAACTAATACAATACAAGTATTAAACAGACAATCATCATCATGCAACCTCCCTTGTGCCCCTGCTTAGGTACCTGAGATTA
>WOUH02000014.1:12183138-12216259 GCA_009936405.2 Stevia rebaudiana
AAACACGAAATAGCGAGCGCTATCTATCGCTATTCGCTACGTAGCGTATAGGTAGCTTGTCGCTATTTACCGCTATTCGCTATTAACAACTATGGTTTCAGGATTCTGAAATTTTTTTCTTTGTATTTTTATAATTTTTAATTTATATATTTCTTTTATTGTGAATTCACAGGTACGAACACCGTCTTATTGATGATATGGTTGCTTATGCTCTTAAGAGTGATGGAGGTTATGTATGGGCATGCAAAAACTATGATGGAGATGTGCAAAGTGATTTCTTAGCTCAAGGTATTTTTTTAATTTCTTTATAAAAAAAATAAATTAAAATAGCGGTTGTACATTCTGTAAGATTTGTGGTTTGACAAGTTGGTTTTATTTTATATTTGCAGGTTTTGGATCTCTTGGTTTAATGACATCAGTCTTGGTAATTTTCTTGTGTCATTTAAATTAAGTGAAGCAAAAAATATTTTAATATGATTTAAATTTTACCAAATATGTGGTTTAGGTTTGTCCCGATGGGAAGACCATTGAAGCTGAAGCAGCTCATGGAACCGTGACACGTCATTACAGGGTGCATCAGAAAGGCGGTGAAACCAGCACCAACAGCATTGCCTCTATTTTTGCTTGGACCCGAGGCCTGGCCCACAGGTTTATTTGGGCCCAATTTGGGTTTTTGTTTTGCTAACCTTTATGGTTTGTTTGGGCCCAATTTGTTTTATTTGCTAATCTTTATGGTTTATTTGGGCTCAATTTGAGTTTTTGTTTTGCTAATCCTTATGGTTTGTTTGGGCCCAATTTGGTTTTTTTTTGCTAATCTTTATGGTTTGTTTGGGCCCAATTTGTTTTTTTTGCTAATCTTTATGTTTTATTTGGGCCCAATTTGGGCTTTTTTTGCTAATCTTTAGGGTTTGTTTGGGCGAAACATCATAATATCTCAACTGGTCTAAACATGTGATATTTGAAGGTCAAATGGGTTGAATTGGATGTCTTGACCCGTTAACAAATTTCCTTCTTTTTTTATCCTTTATGAATTTATAAATGATTAGTATTAAATATGAAGGCAAAAACTATACAATGTAAATAAAAATATGATCTTTTGGAATAAAACGATTTAGGAGCAGTTGGTAATTTTAATCATCTAATGATTTAGTTTTATACATTTGATGGTAAATTTCATTATTTTTAAGTATCATTTTTTAAAATTGAATTTTGCATTTAACATTTATGCAGAGCAAAGTTGGATGACAACGCAAAGCTTCTGGATTTCACTGAAAAATTAGAAGCAGCTTGTATCGGTGTTGTTGAATCTGGCAAAATGACCAAGGATCTTGCACTTATCATCCATGGATCTAAGTAGGTGACATGTTATATTTTTTTTTATTGATTTCTAAATAAATATCTAAATACTTGTTTTTTTTTTCAGGCTGAGTAGGGAGCATTATTTGAACACTGAAGAGTTCATTGATGCTGTTGCCAATGAGCTCAAAGCAAAACTCTCCAGCAATTAATCATTGTATGTCTGATGAATTATCATTCTTTTTCAAAATAATTATTTTTTTTTAAAAATAAATAGAGATGTAGTTTTATCTTGCAAATGGGTTGATTTGGGTTGTGTTTTATCTCAAACGGGTGAACAAGATTCGGGTTGAGGGTGTAAATCTTTGATTACATCAAACCATTAAAATCAGTTTCATTATTGTCGGTTAATTGAAATGCAGAAAATTGCTTATCGGTTGCATGGTGGTCAAGACTTGGTTTCAAAGATCTTTAATTCAAATTTGGTGGGTCTAATTGCCAAATTAGTTTCAAGATTTACTGGTTAATCATGGCTTATATAGTCATTTAATCTCGTATGCTGTTTTCTTACTGTTATTGTTTTCTGTTCTCATTATATCAAGAATATTATTATAAAGCAACTGCAGTTTGAGTTTCATGAGTCTGAGTTCGACATTCTAAAAGTTAAAAAATGTAAACATAAACTTAGGTTAATTGAAGAGAACTTTTTTTATAATATGTATTAAGAAATTTCAACCGTTATTTGTATTAATTAATGGTTGAAATTAAAATTGCTTTCACTGATATTTTTCTTAAACAACTATTTTACACCGAATCCTTTTTGATGGAGATTGAACCTTTAACTTATAGTGGCTTCAACTTATGTTCTTATATTTTTTTTTCTACAAAAAGGTAACATAAATACAAAATGTCTTAATTTTTAAACTGAGACGAGTTTGTTATACCATCCAAAAATCAATTGTTTTTCATAGTGTTTGATACACTTTTGATTACAAAGTTCAGATTTTATTTGTTTTTTTTTTAATGAGTTTGATGTATTATTAACAATAAGGTGTGTCCAATTCGTTTTAACGATGCACTCAACATTTTATTTGATGCCTTTCATGTATCTATAAAAAAGTATCATTAAAAGATAAATAAAAAAGAAAGCATCATTCCTTTTCCTCTTAACAAATCATCAAAAATATTCTTTCTACTTTATTCCTGAACCTCCTCTCTATAACGTCTTTTAACACAATAATATTCCATCTTCAAAAAGCAACCAAAATTTGTTGGTGGCACACCAAAAGTTTACCACCTATAAATAATATACCACCATTAACCCTATACTTGTCATCAAGATTTTGGTTTTTAAACTTGTAACACATCAAAGTTGAGAGAAAACAAAAAATCAAACTAGAAATGGTCAAGGCTCGTACCATTGGGATCGGGATGGATTACTCGGTCACAAGCAAATCAGCCTTGAAATGGGCGATCGATAATCTTATCGAACCCGGAGACACCATCGTCATCCTGTTTGTGCTGTCACCGAAATCTGATCCTGTGAACAAGAAACTCTTCGCCGACACCGGATCACGTAAGTCAGTTAATAATATTTATTTGTTGTTTAAGGTTTATTTTCTATAATTGAGAGATGTGGTATGATACATCAAGTAGTTGATTGGTAGCTATTAAAAAAATAAGTAATCGATTAGTTAGTATTAAAGTCTTCCGGCCCGGGTTGAAGGTTTGAGTCCCATAACAAACACTGATCGACGTATATATTTGAATACGAATTTCTGGAACTCTCACGACTGTATTTTATATAGTCAAGAACTTAAACAAGAACTTGAATAAAAATTAAACATAATACTACCAATCTATTTATATCTAAAAATACAAGTTGCTTCACACGCTAACCTTTTAAACTAAGTGTAATCCTACTCAAATAAATAATAAACAGTTAACTAATTCTTATCTTGTATAATCAATTTAAACAAGAACTTGAATAAAAAATGACGTAACCTACTTATATCTAAAAATACAAGTTGCTTCACAAGCTAACTTTTTTAACTCTAACTCTAATCATACTCAAACAAATAATAAACAATTATCTTATCCGACTCATGCATAATAATAAACTAATAGTTATTTTATAATTAGATAGGTTCGGGTTTGAAGTAATTTTTTTTTGATTAAATTTGTTGATAACCAGCTTTGATACCACTGGTGGAGTTGAAAGAGAGTGGTGTATGCAAGAAATACGGAATCAGTCCTGATTCGGAGCTTTTCGAGATGCTTGAAACTGTTTCCACCGTTAACAAGGTTAAAGTGGTGGCCAAGGTTTATTGGGGAGATCCGAAGGTAAAGCTGTGTGAAGCTGTAAATCTTCTCAAACTTCATGCTCTTGTTGTTGGCAGCAGAGGTTTAGGTGCCATCAAAAGGTACATATGATTTCATTAAACCTGTAAAAAGATTTATTTTCTGTTGTGTTGAACCATTAAAATGTCTGATTATGATGTAACCATTTAACATGTTTTAAAAACTTAAACATGTATCCAAACAGTCAGTGTCTCTTACTAGCTAATTTCTTTAAAAGGTACCAAACATCTCATTATTATGTTGTTATTCTCACTATGATAAGCGTAACGTAATGGTTAATTTTAGTGATGTGTCACGATGAAGAAAATTTTATTTAACATAACATTACGATAAATATTAAGGATTTCTGAAAAATTTTGTATTGTAGGGTGTTGCTTGGGAGTGTAAGCAGCTACGTGGTGCAAAATGCAACTTGTCCAGTCACCGTTGTCAAGTAGAAAAGTAGATATTATCGGATGTGTCGAAACAACTCTAATTTTTATTTTTTCTTTTCCTTTTATAATTTAAAATATGGGTATCTAATGTTTCTGGTGGTGTTGTAGATATGAGGTTGGAGAGAGATTGTTTTGTTGATATTGTTTGCTTTTTCTTTTTTGGATGGTATTTTGTCTATATGCTTGGATTGATGTGTGGATTTATGTAATTATTGTTTTGCACTTGCTAGTCGAGATATTTGAATAAGATGTTATCTATTTGAAACTTAATTTTACTTCGTGTTTTTGATTCAAGACTATAATACTAACTGCGTATATGAGAAGGGTGTAAACGACCTGAGTTGCACCTGAATCTTGGTTCATTAAAAAGTTGAATCAAGCAGTGTTTAAATGACCTTAAGTAGGCCTTAATGAGCTGAATCCGGTTTTGTGTTTTATACATCATGTTTTAATAGTATCATTAGTATGTTATATGTAGAGTTTATTATCTATATAGATGTAATATTTTTCTAATATAATATAAGTTGATAGTATAATGAATTTGTAAGCTGTGATTTGATACAGTATGAATCTGAATAATACAATATAATTTTTTTGAATTTAATTACATACCCCCCTATAATTTATAAAGGTATGCGTATCTAAAGATATATACATAAAAATACATTAAAAATTATGAAAAAATAATCAACGAGCTGAGTGACGACTGGTTGTAGAACTATTCAACGAGCTGAGTGATGACACGCTAGATTTTGAAACAAACAAAGCTTGAGTTTGGGTAATTTTGAGATAAACGAACAGAACTTTAACTTAAGGTGGTAATCATACAAACTTGCATATTTAATTAAAAAAAACATATGTTGGCCTTGAACTCTTTAACAATGAGTACTAAAAGAAATAATAAAAACATGAAACAAAAAATTATTTGATATCTTTCATTTTAGGCATATCATGTATGATTTTTATTGTATCATTTTGTCTTGCATGTCCTAGACAAGAAACTTTTTTGGCCTTGCGTCTAGGAGACAAACTAGTCATTTTCGTACTAGGTGTGCCTAGTGTCTAGGCGACGTCATTCACACTCTGAGAGTCTGAATGCACCTAGTGTCTTTAACTTTCAAACTTTTCAAACTTTTGTAAATGATGAAAACAACATAACTATAGCTAACAGACTATCTTTATCATAATAATCTAAATTAAACCAAAACAAAAGGAAGTTAACTAAAACCGAATTAAACCAAGTCAAAACAAACCAGTCCAACTAATCAATTTAACCAAGGCATTTTATTAGCTAATAATGATCCGACCTATAGATTTGGCTAAAGAAAATATGAATTATGAATCACAAAATAAAATCATCAAAAATTTCCCCTTTGTTTGTTCTCAATTTCCTTTGAAATGCTAATTATGAACTAAATGTACAAAAAATCAATTGCAATTGAGTGAACTTCTTTCTTAGAATTTTGCTACTAGAATTGCAAATGGTAATAAAAGTGGTCAAACTGGTAATTCAAGTTATTCTTAAATAATAAATAATAGGTCATAATTCGTATCATGAAAATCCAATTTTTTTTGTTTTCCAAACCATATTAAACAATATTCATAGAAATTTATAATAACCTAATGACTAATGAGTTGGTGCTGGGTGCTACAACGTAGTCCATTTACGCACCGCAAAGGGACCTTTTCATTTCCATTCGCATCCATTTTTTTGTCTTCGATCTGTTGCTGAATTAAATTTTGATTTTTGATATCCCTGATCTTGTCTTCGTGCTTCAGATCATATCAGAAATGCTCAAATAGTTGCAGATTGTTATTCGGAAACATTTTAATCGACCATGGCTTTGAGCAGGCTGTATGCAAGATCCTCGCAGTTGTCTTCCCTTTGCAAAACCCTAAATTCCCCCCTTATAGAATCGAGGTTAGTTTCTGTACTTGCTAACGTTGTTACAGTGATTATATGCTGTCTGCAATTAGTATTGATTCGTGTTTCAAGTTATACGCGTATGTTTGCAATCGCTCGAATCCATTAAGGTAGGAGATATACGGTTCTGCTGCTTTTGGATAACAATTTGTTTTATGTCGCCACTGGAGACTAATTTGATGGTAGATTTCATGAATTGGCATGATTTTTTCACCAATTTGAAACCGAAGAATCATCCTAGGGCTTTTCCTGTTATTTGAATCTTAAAAGATGTTTAGATGTGCAATTAATCCTGATTTTTTATTGATGAGGTCAAACCAATGCTATTTACACAACAAGTTCTTTGGTTTTGACTGCAATTATCTTATTGAAGATTATGTTTCCAAACCTGAAATCCAAAATTGCAGTTGCAATCATCTACATAGGGGTAAGAAATTCCCTTTAATATGATTTTTTGCCATGAGTTCATATTTGCTGTGCTCCTAAATTGCTATTAAGCTCCAATGTATTTGTTGCTGACAAATTTCTCTGATTTGTAATGGTCATTGTCTAATATCTATTTATATGTATGGTGGAATTTTAAAACTGTAGCCATATGTATACATTCTATAATTATTATTACCACATTTCTGTTGATTCAGGTGTCTACATGAAGTTGGACAAAGAAGATATAGTTTTATGGGATCAGAACATAGTAGAAAGTCTTATAATAACTTTTCCCAATTGGGAATTGGGTACTATAAAACACCTTATAATATGTCGGGTTCTCATCACCATTATGCTACAAATGTGATTAGAGAGCAAAAATCTAAAAAAATGCTTTATTATTTAACGGGTTTGGTGTTTGCAATGGTGGGATGTACTTATGCTGCAGTTCCTTTATACAGAAGATTTTGTCAAGCTACTGGTTACGGGGGTACCGTTCAACGCCGTGAGGTATTTTTTATTTTTTTCGAATTAATTTTTACCTTTTTTTCATAATCTTAATTTTTTTTTCTTTTTTTAGACTGTGGAAGAAAAGATTTTGAGACATGCCCAAGATGGAACAGTCACTAAAAGGTATGTAATTTTAATTAATATTACAAAAGAGTGACATCTTTTCTGTTTGTAGATATTATTTTAGAAAATGTTTTTAATTATTATTTCAGAGAGATTGTGGTGCAGTTCAATGCTGATGTGTCAGATGGAATGCCTTGGAAGTTCATCCCTACTCAAAGAGAGGTATTATGACCAAAATTCTAACTCCAAAAGTGTGTTAAATTTTTTTTTTGTTTATTTATTTTTTATTTTTATTTAATTTAATATGCAGGTGAGAGTGAAACCAGGAGAGAGTGCTCTTGCTTTTTACACTGCTGAAAATCTTAGTTCGACTCCTATAACGGGCATGTCTACTTATAATGTTACACCCATGAAGGTAACATTATTTATTTTCATTTATCTATACATTAATTTGCAATTTATTATAGTAGTCTTCAACTCCTCATTATTTTAGATAAAAATTAAGTTTGACTACTTATGCATCCATTCTTTCATCTACAAGGTTGACTGGATGGTAAAGTCAAAAGCTTCCATAAAAGCATAATTGTTATCCGATTCTTTCGTTGCACATTAAAAGATTTTCATAATAATTAGTTTTTCTACTTATACGCTTTATGGAATAATTACGTTTGTGTTAATTTTTAGGCTGCGGTTTATTTCAACAAAATACAATGTTTTTGCTTCGAGGAGCAACGTCTTCTTCCAGGCGAGCAGATTGACATGCCTGTAAGTATATCTTATATGTCCTAAAAAATAAATAAATACAAATAATGAAATGTTATATAAAAGTAGGGACATAATGAAATGGAAGTAATTATACTTAATGGTGAATACTTTAACATAATTGTAGGTTTTCTTTTATATTGACCCGGAGTTTGAAACGGATCCTAGGATGGATGGTATCAATGATATAATTCTTTCGTATACGTTCTTCAAGATTGCCGAAGATAAGTCGTAATTGAATTTTCTTTAATTGTCATACGTCGAAGGTTGAATTTGATCAACCTAAAGAAAGTGATTTTATAAATTTTTTGTTCAATCCAGTGTATTCATCTTACACTGGTAACGTGAACTGTGATTTACGAGGGGATTAGGTTTTCAGTTAACTTGTCATTTGTGGCTGCTAATTATTGAGGATAAATATGACCAATTAATCTGTTTCTGTAATCATATCTCATAATCACTTGATTAGTTATAAGTTAGTTATATTGAAGCTTCTTGATAGTTATTTTGGGCTGAAATTATATGATATAGGCTTTGACCCACAGGCTAGTTTTGGGCTTACACCAACAGAGGCCCGCTAAGAAAATAATTAATTTTTTTATTAGGGCAAGCAAGTAGCTCAATGATTTAAACGAGTTCAACAGTAAATATTTGAAAAAAGTTATGTTCATTGTAGCAGAATGAAATCATAATAACAAAACTGAAATCTCATTATTTAAATCTTATATCATACCTTTTTTCTGTATATAATTGATTTTTTATGTGTACTGTTTATAAAGTAGAAAATTAGATAAAATAAAGCAACATATTCATAAAAATAAAAATATATATAATCAAAAATGACGTTCAAGATGGAAGAATTTAAACTCAAAAGTTGGGTAAGCTAGTGTCCGTCAGACCCGACCGACTGATTTGCACTCTTAAATCGAACCTAAAGTAGGATACAAACATTAGTATATTCAATACAAAATCTACTGTTAAGTTTACAATGGTTGTAAAGTGTTATACTACCAGCAAATTTTATCCGGTAAATGAAAATTACAAACACCATTAATCTTTCTCAAAGAAATATAGTGCTTTAAAAAAAAAAAAAATCCAATCCACCATATTGTTGCACATGAACTTTTTAGAGATTCATTACTTGTTCCGGATTCCTCAAGATTGGTGAAAAAGGCATTATTATGTCAACAAATTACATTAGTAATGAATGAGATGATTAAAACATCTGGCTTTATCATCACTTAAAATGCATCTAAAGAAGAAGATACATGCACACAATCAAGAACCTTTTTTCTGTCCTATGGATGAAGCCAAAAGTTATACTATACTACCTTCATGTTTGTTTATTGCTTCTCGAGGTTTAATGATTTTATTATCTTGGTGTGCTCGAAGATAATTTGTGCCTTATTTTGGTTTGATAAAGTAAGTAATAACATTCATGTGTATGCGAGTGGATGAACACTAGGGTTTAGTAAAACCAATATGTAAAACTAATCTTGGAATGATTGAACTCTTTCTTTTGTCTTTTACCTGAAGTATCAAATCACTTTGTTTTCATCAAAAATTAGTTACCATGCTTTAGTGTTATTTTCAACATCTGGCAACTTATAAATTGTACCAACCAAGTTGCTCATCATCTCCGATTGACAGCTTATTTACCATTTACTAGATAATTAGGAAACCTGGTAATTATATTTTCCCTATGAAATTAGTTACCACCATCATTTTAGTCATGTACAATTAGAGGTGGGTTGTTGGCAATCAGAAGCAAAATACAAACGATCTGATTTGAATGATTATGAACAATATAAATGATTGATTAGAATTTTGATTGCACTTCTTGATTACAAATAAAAAAGGAGATAGGATTCGTGATTATTCTGAACTGAATTGACATATAGTGGTGGTTGTAATCTTAGGTACCAGAGCATTCTTGACCGAATTCTGATTTATTGGCAAAGATATTCTTGTTTGATAGAATGGTACATGCATACTTATGTGAATCATTGATTTCAAAAGACACGTCGTTTAGAAGACAACCAATTAACCTAAATGACTTTTGACAACCTAGATCCCTAAGTATTTACAATGACATAAAGACCCTCATACTATATAATTAGTAAGTTTGGTTTAAATCTTCATTCTCCCCACTTAACTAACTTTCCCAATGAAGTCAACAAGCGAGTAAACAAACAAACAAACCTACCCAGTAAAATCCCACTATATAGTAGGGTCTGGGGGGTGGGACAGATACAGACCTTACCTTTATCCCAGAGAAATAAAGAGGCTGCTCCAAATTTAAATTCTTCAAATTTTGATTGAAGTTCTTGTAGTCTAGTGTCATCAATCTTGTGAGCGCCCATGATTTAGGCATTTAAGTCTTCCCAATTATCTTTGACTTTCTTGTGTTGAGCAACCTGAAGGACAGGTTCTCTGAGCATGTATTGAAAAAGATAAGCGATGACCATTGTATTTTTCTTTGTATCAACTTTTCATGTTGGTTCGAGCTTCGAGCACTTCCCAAATCCCATAAACATTAAAAATGCATAAATCTTTACCACATAAATTGTAAAATTTAGAAATCGGGTAGGGAGTCATTGACATCCCTCATTCCTTCACTTGTAAACCTTTATTTTTTTGAGTGATGTCTCACAGATTTTCCGTATCTTTTTTAATCTTAACATATTACTTCATATTTCCATTCGACTCCACCAGTTTTGGATCGAATTTGATGTCAACTTAACTAGTATTAGGTAAAATCAATATTAACCTACTTACAAAAATGGTAAAAGTTCAAATCTATTAATTTGCTTTAAAAAAAAACCTCTTACAAGGACAAGACATGCATAATTAAACCAACGTACTAGTACCAACGAGAGATGTAATTGACTTTCTTTAAAAACAACGGTCACCAATGAAGACCGTAAGCAACTTGGGGCACACAATTTGTTTAAGCTATATAAAATAAATCATTTTGCTACAACAATTTTTTATGAATATCGTCGATCAGTTCATTTAGATAATTGAATTCATTTTTACCTTTTTAGTACTCGTACATGACACCCAATATCTTAAATATAGTTTGACAGAAGTACATGAGTGCCTTTGTTCTTTTCTAAACCAATTGTTTTTAGTTATTAGTTATTACCAACAATAATAGTAAACATGTGTTTTGCGGTACAAATAAAAAAAAACAATTGTTTTCAATATATGACAATAGTACATGAGTTTTTTTTTTTCGCAAAACAAATTAAATGAAAACCACACCTTCCTTAGTTACAAAAATACGCAGGTTTTTTGGTTTCCTATATAGAGCATATACAAAACAACTGTTCTAAACTTTCTTTTACTTTTTTTCTTCTCTATGCGCTATAGCATGCCTTTTATTCCCTTTTATAAAAATAAAATTCAAAACCGTATTCTAATCTTTTTTACTTTATCCTTAATTGGTTTTGGGTTTGTAAATGAATGCTTAATTTCTGACTTGATTTATATGGAGTAAGATAAACCGAATACTTATAAGAGCAATAAAAGAGAACACTTAATTATTTAGGATGAGGATCAAACGAAAACTACTAAAATTCATGAAAACAATGAAAACCACTATAAACCACGTTTTACATCTATGTAACTTGTATATTACATGTATGTATACCATATTATATACATATATGTATATACGTACGTGGTGATAGTGGTTTTTGATTTTCGCTGAACGTTGGTTTTCAAAAGCAGTCTCCCCTGGCCACTTATTCATTTATTTTATTTATTTATTATTATTTTTACCAAAAGAATCGAGATGTTCAAATGGGTGTCCCGATCTTTGATAACCGGCCTGTCATGTTCGTTTCTAGCCCACAAACGATGCCACTTTTTTCCTAATGACATTTATTTTTTGCTTTAACTGGTTTTCCCTTCGGGTCAATTGATGGCACCAAAATTCAAGAAACGATTAATTATTGATAACAACGATTGTTTAAACAGTTATATCTACTATTTTGAAAACAATCGCGCGCCTAGCTTCTTCTCTTTTCCCTCTAAACAAAACGCACACTCATACCAGTTGTTGACAACAAGAAGCAAAACACAAACTATTGATATGAACGATTGAGAAACAAGATGAATTGTAAACTAATTAAATCTTGATTACATTTTTTTATTACATTCATGTTCGACAGACTTATACACACAGACATACATATGCGAAACATTGCTTCCAAAAGACACGTAGTTTAGAACACAACCAGATAACCTAACTAACCTCTGACAACATCTTCCCCTAATTAACTAATTACGGACATAGGACCCTTATACTTTAGAAATAATAAGTATATATGGGTTCTTGTTCTTTCACAAATATATATATAGTTGTATCAAGACAAACACATCTTTCCCTACTGTTCAGAAAGGATGTTTGTATCATGTACACTTTCGGTCTTATAATAATTTAAATTATCTAACCTTTAATTTGGTAATTAATGTCAATCGAAACATATGATATCCCCCATTCATGGTCTCCTACCTAAGACAAAAGAGACATGAAAACCCAAGAGAAAGTATACGAAAAATAAAATAAAATGATTACTACAAAATTAAAGAGATCAAGAGAGAAGAAAATGAAGAAGCAGGCCTGCTTCTTAAACCTTCTTCAACTTTTTCTTCATCTTGTTCTTGGTTTCCGAACTTTAATTTGTTTCATAAAGTTGAGGCTTCAAAATGATAAACAAAGATGATAGAATAATAAAAGAGATCAATCGCGCTCTTTTTGAAGCCAATCTGGTCTGCCCAAAGTGAACTCTAGGCTTGGGTTTTTGTGATCTGAACTCAACCCTAAGCAACTCTTTGATCTTGTAGGATCACATTCCTGAAAGATTTAGGTAACAATGAGTGCCAACATATTAAATGTTACATAATTTTGGGTGGTTGCAATTGCAAGTGATGATAAGTAATAATAATATATTTTAGGTAAAAGAATATGTACCTCAACTAGATGAATGTCATTTTGTTGTGGTATCAAGTTAGATGAGGGTCTGAGGTCATTCATGTGACTGTTTGTTTGCAGCCATCCCTCCCTACTGCTGAAATAATAAGTGGTTAGTATTAATTACCTAGATTAACAAACTGGTCATTTCAATTATGCATTAAATCCATTGTTAAGTTAAAGATTTATGATATGAATCATGAATCTAACAAATATATATATGCATAGTACAACAACTATATATAATATAGCACGATGAATGTAACCTATGAAAATGATACATTTTTAATCATGGAACATCTAAATTACACATATTATATACAATGATACTAATAGATAGTCATGCTCTTAAAAAAGAATGTCTTAATTATCAGAATAATTAAAAAAACAAAATGCATTTTACACTGAAAGTGCGTGTGTATTAGCTAGAAATTGTCAAGAATAATATCTATCGATCAATAAACTATCTATAAGAAAGCATATGATGACTTTAGATGTTAGGCTTATATAAGAATAAGTTATATTTTCCAAATATCAATAAAAAATATAATCTCTACCATTTTAGGAAATGAGAATATTAAGAGATAACGTTAGAAATTAAGAAATTCGATAAATTAATTTCGTTCATGCCTAAAACATAGCATACTATTTTTCTAACTGTGAAAATCCATCTACGCGGAAAACCCGCAAATCGCAATACACGACTAACCAAGAGGAACATGTAAATCGCAGGTTATACGCCGGCTCGGTGGCCTCCATAGGAAAATGTTTTTTGGTGAGGTTTGATTTTGGACCTCTATTTATTATCACTTAAACCACTACAAAACATTCCTAGAAGTTAAACAATCATAACACAGTGGACCTATTTACAGACTTAAAAGTTAAATAACCGACACCACCCACGACTACTTGACCAGTCAAAGGACTAATAGTTAAATCAAATAACCGACACCGGCCACCCGCGACTACCTGTGCATGAACCGAAATGTGACAAATCTTGATGTATGTCACAAAATAAAAGTTAAGAATTTCCAAACCATAACCTAAAACCTTCAATATAAGACAATTGAATAGTTACAAAGAAAACCAATATTGGTAGTGTCTCTCTTTTTTATAATTAAGTATGCCTTTCACTTTGTGTAAATCATACAAGTATCATGCGTCTGTAATAATATCAATCTCTACATTTGTTAAGAATTTATACAAAAACTAGAGTACATACGCATTAAAGGCCAAATTGTGAAGTCCTTAACTTTAGTCACCATGCATATATTAAACTTAGAAACTAAAGTGAAGAACATTAAATTAAATCTACTCAACCACATGGGAACTACTATATATAGTACACCCGGTTGTCCTAATTAAGCGACAAACCCTAATCTACTTCTAATACTACAGTGCAGGACTTGAACCCTTGACCTGATGTGATACGTACCACCATATATACATCTGATATATCATTAGGCTACATGTCATGTGTAACAATCCATTTATAATGTGGATGCTCTTAAACTTTAAAGATATATCATAACTAAGAATGTCGTAGTGTAACAAAGAATGCTACAAATTCGTTTGAAACTAATCACAAAATGAAAAGGAGAAATAAAAAATCAAACACCATTGAAATTAAAGATGGTTGTGATTTAATGCATTAATTAACAGTACGTTTATGACATGTCTATCAATAATTTACACATGCCCGTGATTGAATTATACGTTGCAATGCGTATATATTAAGGATGACCATGGTGTACATTCTTGACTAGTAAGGTTAATGATCACGTCATCGGTATCAACTAACATGTCTGATAGTCTGCCGACATGCATAAGGAGTAAAAAGGAGATCATTTGAAGTTAAGAGACTCGCTTTTTGGGTGATATATTATGCAAATCTCTCCTCGTCACCAAATTAAAAATAATATTTTTCAAACAATGAACACATGACAATTGTAATCAATAACATATGAAGTTTAAAAAAATTAAAATATAGTAGTACTATGTATAGTAATAGAAAAGAAAAAGAAAAAGCAAAAGATAATTGCTTTTATTTCTGCTAATTAAACATGAATATTTAAAGTTCTGTGAGTACATGAACTTTATTTGCATTTCTTTAGGTTCAATTCTTTCATCAAAGTTTAATAATTTCCAAGTCTCAATCACAGGTGAAATCTTCAACATCTAAAAATGTAAATAAATAAGGTGAAGAAAAAGGAAAGAAAATAAAAAGCATAATAAAAAGCTGGCATCATAAGACTTTTATTCATTGGAATTTAATACAAGGTTTTGCCATTTTCAAGAAAATATCATGCAAAAAGGTAATTAAAGGTCATGCAAATTAAGTTTAAGAGTACACCAACAATAATTGTAACACAAAGTACTCCCATCCTCTAAGCCTAGCATCATTAGTAATTACTCCCAACAAATTAAGTAGTATGCATTCAAATGCTTGTAAAAATATGATTATGTTCGATTTAATTAAGAGTAAAATGTTCTTAAAATTAATTGTGACAAAAGCACCCACGAAATCATACCTTGAAGAATTGCTCCAAAGAGTTGGGGTCGTGGTGGTGGCGACCGACAAATTAGGGTAATCGGACTCTTGCGGATCACTAAATGATCCTCGATCCACAAACTGCCTTAGACCTCCACTAGTGGTTGAGATATCATCTTCTCCCGATCCTTCTGATTGACCTTCATAAAATATTTAAAAAAAAATAAGTATGACATTTCAAATTTTCAAAAAAGAAGATATAAATTATTTTAGAATTAAGATTAAGATGTCTGAGTTGTTTCTTGTACGTTTCAATGAATAGAATTACAATAATTAGATATAAGAATTACCGGAGGAAGCTGCGGGTTTGTCAGTTGTTTTGACAGTTCTATACATCTACAAAAAATTTAAACCGAAGTTAATATTATTAAATCAAAGTAGCAAAAGTAGTAATGAAACTGAAGGAGAAACCTACTGAAAAAAGAAAAAAAAGTGGGTTCTTTTGTTGTATGCTTCTGAGTTTAACACAAGTGATTGGATTGGACTTTGTTCTGTCATTAATCACGAGGCTGATGCTTGAATTACATGAGCTACCGGTTTATATTATTATTGAATAATCTTGACCTACTTTTGTCACTTATCATTCTGATGATCACCAGTACACACACACACACACACACACACACACTCTCTCTCTCTCTCTCTGACTTAATACTGTTTTCTAATTCAGACATCGGCGACTGTGCCGGAGGGTAAATCGGAGAGAGAAAGAGAAATACAGGTCAACCATTTTCTTTGCTGCAATTTCATGAAGTTTACCTGCAAATGGCTTTTGACATGAGCAAGTGTAAGATCTTTAACATCCATTAATTCCAAAACTGATTTGGGTGTTGCCCCTAAAAAATCATAAAAACATAATCTTTAAATTAAATCTGATCTTCATAGGTAAAGTAAGGAAATTTATCCAAGAAAATAATCAAGAAGTTGTTGGATTAATTACTTTCATGGCCTCCAAGAAGCTCAACCGCGTGAACGAAGCGCGAATGAAGCGTACTAGTCCATCGCATCCGTGGTGCTCTCATACTTCTTTTAGAAGGAAGTTTTGGTAGAAACCTTGATCTCATTAAACCATGTGAGATTTCATGAGAATTGGGTCCAATTCCACCTAATTGGTTGTAATTTTGGTAGTGATGATGTTGTGAATATGATGAAGATAAACCGGTGAATCTAGTTACACCACCGATACTTCCACAGCCACCGCGATAACCAGATGATGAGGGACCATTTAAACCAGGGTTCAAAAAGGGCATGTGACCTCCACTAGCACCAAAATAAGGTGAACTAGAGGTTGAAGATGATGGATAGAAACACATCTTTGGATCTTTGTCTAGAGATGAATGGTCCAGATTTGGCAAGAATGGAAATGGATGGTTGTGATATACTGGAATCCCTTTTATGGGTCTCAAACAATCTGAAACATCAAGTAATGAAACTCCTTGGTTCAAATGATTGATGCTACTATTTGGTTGTTGATTATTATATACCGGCCGATTGTTATGATTATGGCTTTGATGATGATGATGATGATTTGGAAAAGGGTTTTGTGGGATTTCTTGATCTCTTTGAGCTAAACTTGATGCAAAACTTGTTGATGGATTTGTAAGTGAGAGGTAGGTGTAGGACGGTTGTTGGGCGGTATTCGACTTCAATGGTGAATCGATATTATCACCGGTGGTGCGAATTGATGATGATGATGATAAAGAAGATGAATTTGGGAGGCTGATGTTGAGAGAAAGATCAGGAAGTGAGGTTGAAGAAGATGAAGATGGTGGTGGTTCTATGAATATCCCTTCCAAGGGCATTTTCTTGTTTTTTTATTAGATAAGATTAGAGATTTCAACACACAAAACCACTTCTTTTAACTTACTTTCTCCCACTCTCACACTAAGTGTGCTTGCTTTTTAACAATATCTTGATATACAATCAAATTGATACCATGGAAATCAACAAAAGGGAAGCTAGAACAACCAACACAATCACCAACACCGACACCAAACCAAACAAAAAAGAAAAAGTAAAAAATATTAAGGCCAGAAAGCTAAGAAAGATCTCTTTAAATATATAAATAGCAGAAGAAAAAAAGAAAGTAAGAAAGAGGGAGATAGTAATGAAACTGAGAAGGAGAAAAGTAAAACAAGGAATTCCAGAAAGAGGGTGTGGGGAGGAAGGGGGTGTGGCTGTGTTCCTCGAGAGTATATCTTGGAAAATGACATTTGAGAAAACAAGTTTCACCCACGAACACAGGGAATTTTTTTAGAACTCTTTTTTTTTTATTGGATTAATTTTAGTTCTTTGCATATTATTAATATTTTTTAATTTGAATTGTGCTATTTATAAAATTTACTAGTACCATTTTAAGTGTCTTCAGATCTCATTCTTCATCTTCAACCCAATCCTCATATTAAAAAAAAAAAAACAATAAAAACACTTTACATCTCATGCATCTCCGTCCTTATTCTACATCCCTATTTATTTTGAGGAAATCAAGTCCATCCGTCGTATTTGGGGGTGGTTTTGGGTTGGAGGCGTTCCTGTGTAAATAGATACATTGTCAACTTTGTTAGCGAGAGGCGGCCTCAAAACGTCTCCATCAAGAAAAAATTTATTTATACGTAGTTTTTAGTATTGATGAATTATTGTGAAGAAAGTGAGAAAAAACTATAAAAAATTAATATACAAATATTATTTTCTCGGATGTGAGATAACTATAGGGAATTGGTTAATTATGAATGGTTTTTGAAAAATAAACAAACTGTATAAATAAATTTAAGTTTTCTTAACTATGGAGATTGTGATAAAGAATCCACTATGAAAGTTGTAAATTAAATAAAGGCTAGAAGTAGCCAACAACTACAATTGAGTACATTACACATCTCGTAAAATAGATACATAGTGACCTTTGTTTCAGATTTAAAAATGGTTAGCATTTATGAGAACCATACAATGCACTAATACATATTGTTATAAATATAATGAGATGCAGTGGAAAAAAACATGACATGTTACATAAGCGGGTGTATCACATTATATAATCAATTGGTGGAACGATATTAATAGTTATTAGCATATTATTAGTTTGAAAATAATAAATATATATACATAGAAAAAGCTTCAACTAGATAAGGGTTTAATAGAATCTTTAGAAAAATACAATATATGTCGATCCGGAAAGACACAAAGACCCGTCGAAAAAACACAATGACAAGGATTAGCAACATAAAAAAAAAACTTTTCAGCTAAATGTGTCTAATCTTTAACATTGTGTTTTTCCTACTCGTCAGTGCGTCTATCTTGTTTGATATTGTGTTTACCTGAACAACTGTAGGTCCGGGTAGGTGAACGGATCGACACCGAGATCACTCAACACGACCACGTGCGAAATCTGTGTTCATGTTAATGCGTTTTGCAAATCAAAGAAACAACAAAGAATCAAGATGAAGATGATAACAAGAAGATGAAGATTAACATGATTTCACTGAATGTTGCATATCAATATCAAGAATTACAATCAAGCAACATTGAAATCTCTCAACTTTCTCTCACTACTTTCTCTCTATAGGATCTTTCTTAATGTAAGAATGAAATATGGAAAGTGTCCAAGAGTTACATTTCATGTCAACTAGTTACCTATTTTCATTGATTGTATGTAATTACATTGATTGAAAAGCGATACAAACAATGAAATTTACTTTCCCTTTCCAGATTCTCTCACTTAATGTAAGAATGAAGTGTAGTGAGATGAAAAGTCTAACTCCAAAGTCTAAACTAAGCTATTTATACTAGTAGTTAGCATACACACAAACATGCATACTAAGTTAAAAAAAAAAAAACAAATACAAATAAAATACATTAATACTAAAACTTTGTCTTCATTAATAACCGAAATTTGTTGATACACTCTTGCACCAACATAAATACTTTAAAGGATTTAGATATTTAAGCTATAATGCATAAGTGGTATGAGGAACTGACAAACATATTAGTATAAATACGTATGGATTGAAATATAGATATGATGTTGGTTTGTTATGTTATACTTTATATTATTAAAAAAAATAGGCTTTGCTTTAAGTATTGAGGTTATCAGGATTATCGTTTGTTATAGCGAATGTAGACTTCCATGTATTGAAAGTGTGATGGGCTGGTGGCTGGGTTCGCCCTACATACGCCTTATATATAAGCATCGTCAATATAATGGAAGTATATCCAAGTTAGGCTTATGAGAAACTGACGCGGTGAAACAATACTTAAAGTAAAACAATATTGTTTTAATATTATCAAGTATGACGGGATGTGGCTTAGTTAAATAGGTTTAGGCACCTATAGTTTATGATCTTTTGAAAACAGATGGTTTTGAAAGAAAACGTTCGAGATATGCTTGTATGAACCATGTTTTGATATAAATGACTTTGATATACGAACAGTTTTTAAAGTGAAATGGTACAAAGCATAGGGGTGCCATGTATGAACCATGTTTTGATATAAATGACTTTGATAAAAGAAATAATAAGTGAATCAGTTTGGTAATGTAAACAAAGTGAGGCCATGGTTTCCTTTGGGGAGGAAGAGGAGATTTCTTTGGGGAGGAATGGACAAAGACATGTACAACTACGCGGTGACGACCGTAGGAGAGAGTGATCCTTCTATCCCTAAATGCATGACGACATTTTGTAGTATTTACATTAGAATTGTGGTAACTTATTAAAGTCTTTTACATGTAATGTTTTGAAAGGAACTTACTGTGATAATTTTTTGAAATAAGGTAATGATATAAAGTGTATTTGGAAAAATGTTGTTAAACTATAAACTTAAAACTCACCAGCGTAAGCTGACGTTTTAAGTATGCATATCAGATGCATGCAGGTCAGACATTTGGATGCAAGTGATGGATCTATAGCAAGAAGGCATCTCGGACCTACAGATTATGCTAGCAAATAGTTAGTGAAATATGATGTAAATTATATTACTAATGATGTAATTAGAACCTTGGTTTAATATAATGAAGTTTATGTTCCGCTGCTGTGTATTCTCTGTATGAACCATTGTGCTTATAAGTAAATTCGATGACGTGGCGAGCCCATGGAAACTGAGGCGTCACAGAGGTGATGTCTTGTTAACTGGAGATGGACATGGTGTAGGGCTGCCAACACCAATGGTCTAGAAGAAGATGAGGATCTGATGGGGGCACAAACTTGCCCACGTTGTTCTTTATTTAAAAAATATTACACAAATGGTCTCTCTAAGTGTTAAAAAAAATACTCTCATGCACATTGCAAATGACTAGGTTGACAAAAAAAATTTAACAGGCTTTATTGAAAATGATAAAACATGCAAGGATTTTAAACATAAAGGATGTTTTCAAGCATTTTTAATGTAAAAGACAATCACTGGAAATCGTTATAAATATTAAGAACGAAAACATTCATTTACTCTATAATAGCAAGGAGTTATTTTCAAATATCGCTCTGCTTTACTTGTTTTTTACACAAAGTATGTTTTATATTTGATCTACTCGTGTATATATGTTTATGGGGGAATGTTCCTTTGAGACCCACTCTCTCCTTTCATAACTAAATAACCACATTTAAGTTTTTTGCAACCATTTCTTATTGTTTTGTACGTTATTGTTTTTTAAAACGAATTGCATCATTAATCACAAATTTTAGTACCTTTAATATTAATACTAGTATGATGAAGCTATATGATGAAGCTATATTAAAAACCAAACAAATCACATAGTAAGTTGTTCGATTCTATATATGTAGTATAATATCACAATGTATGCAACAAGACATACTATACATATGTAGTATGATAGTAATTCACAAATTGCAGTATTTTGAATTTATATCTGTATTTAAAAAAATATTTATTCGTTTTTTCTTTGTTATTTTCATCTATTTATGTATATTGCATATATGTAGTATGACATACTGCAGTCATACTTCACATATGCAACATGGTGTTAATTCATATATTTTAGTAGCTTTGAATTAGTTTACGGGTTTCTTTTTAGGAGTTTTTCCATCAGTTGTATTTATGTATACTACATATATGTATATCATCAAACGATTATGTTATTGTTACATATATTTTTTAACGTACTTTTTAGAGCAACTGGTGTGGTGTGCGAGATATGTTTGGTTATACCACATGTTTCTATTATGTTTAAATAAAGGGCAAAGAGCGTACTTGATTCTATGCGTATCTCATGCGTTTGCGTAGGTTCGGGGAGGGGCTGGATCGTTTCGGATTATGTATAGGCATTCTTACCCTATAAGAGGTTGTTTCCACGACTAGAACCTATAACCTTTAAGTCACAAAGTAACAACCTTTACAGTTGATTCAATGTTTGCCCTCTATGTTTAAATAAAGAATACGTAATTCATTACATTCTTAAAGACCTAAGAAATTCTCATATAATGTAACGGGTAAATTGTTGGTTTCTGTTTGTAAAAGATGACTATGTTTAAAAACGAAAAAACAATCATAAGTTTCTTCTCTTTTTTTTTTGAACAGTTGATTTTTATGGGAAAATCACCATTATACCCATATTGGCCAATTATTTGCAAAAATGGCCAACCAAAGGACGTGATGCCGGAAGAGATATATAAGGATGACATAATCATTGCCGAGACAGGTTCCGGCTACATCCTTGCCGGAGAAGGAGAATGACGGCAGAAACATTGCTTAGAGGTATTCTGGCTACTAGTATGCCGGCAAAAGTGAACTGCGGTGACTGTGGAGTTGCCGGATTTAGGTCAAATGGAAAAAACCTTGCATGTTTCACTTGGCTTTGAGGTTGCCGGCAACACCCTTCTCCTGAAGCTTTGTCTTGGTTATTTTGGAAAAATCATGGTCAAAATGGCTATTTAGGTGAATTTTCTAATTTTTATTCCATCAAATTTCACTCAATATTACATTTGTAAGGATTTAAACTCTCATCATTATTGTAGAGGACAAATATAGTATCACTAAATAATTTGATATTGATAACCAAAAGTTTCTAAAAGGAGAGGTGGTATACTACTATACGCTTGACCCTAACTTTTTTACATTATTTGCTAACAGACTTGGTGGGTGGGATCAAGGGTGGTGGGGGATTGGCGAAAATTATAATTTGTTTTATAGTAAAATAGTTGAGAGGAGACGTAAATATAAAACCAAAAAATTTAACATAACAAAACCTTCTAATTCCCTTTCATACTCCAAAATATTCCCCTTCTTATCTATCAATAACTTTGTCTGCAGGCATCTTTTTTCTGGGTTTTATTATGTTTTCCACATGAAATCTCACATTTTCTAAAGGGTTCTCAAAACCCTAGGCTAATTCGATGAATAAATATAGTATTTTTTTCAAATTATTTAAAAAAAAACACCACTTTCAAGAAGGATACATTTAGAAAGCAAAATATTTTGTTTGAATTTCTGGTTTTGGTTTGAACTTTTAAAATCCCTCCTAATTTCCAAAACGTATCATCTCTACTCTTTATTAGCATCAACGTTTATGTAGCAAAACAATGTATGGATAGGGGCAAAGCTTTTGTTATTCAAGTTAAAGGCCTAAATTGTAGTACATTGTAGTAATAATAAAAAAAATATATAATAAATGAGTAAATGGGATTGGTAGTCGGTCAGAAAAGAGAAAAGGAAAAAAGGGGGATTGAGTGAGCAGGCGTGCATCGAACGTAACAGGATGCCAGGAGTAGCTTGACTGGAACTTCCAACGAGTTTGTAAATTATGAAATCATCAAGTTCCCTTAATTAAGGATCAAAATAATTAAGATTTAAGGTAATCTTCAATCATATAATCCATGATTCATCTAGTTTTTATCGTTTTAGTGAAAATTTCGAGTTTTTATTTTTGACCCGACTCAACCAAAACATATAACCCAATATATAGATATAAGAAGAATTTTAGGTGTCTCATGACTTTTGCGCCCCAACCGCGTTCCCCCTGAGGTTCTTGTTTAAGCTTCACAAGCGTATATGACTAAATATAAGATTTTGAAAATGTCTTGTGGTCACTATATTAATTTCTGATATTTGGAACGAAAAATGAACTTGATTGCTTATAGCCATTGAAGTTGCAAACAACTTTATAATTCCACTAGCTTACAAACCCGTGTATTACACGGAATTAAATAATTAACACTAAATTTTTTTTAAATATAAAGACGAAATTGTTAAGACTTAAAAGGTTATTAATGATTTCTGTTAAGGCTGGATTGAAACTGTAAAGCATTGTAAATCTTAGCGATGAAAAACGCAATTTACTTTTTTTTTATAAATATAAAATAAATATTTAATTAGATAATAACAAATTTAATTGATTCGTGTTGCAATATGACATTATTTGGAATCAAGTGTTAACTTTTTTGTCTTTAAACTACTAACAAAAAACTATTAAGATATATATATATTTTTTTAAATGGAAATCATATGCAATAGATAAAAAAATTCTCCAATTACAATAACGTGGCGAGTAAGAGGGCAACAAGTTGCGCCGCAACCCCCTTTTGATTTGAAACGTTAGGGATGAAAACTTTTAAAATTTGAAACGTTAGAGAATGAATTTTTTAAGACTTGAAAGGTTACGGAATAAAATTATTAAGACTTGAAACATTATTGACGATTTATGTAAAGGGCGGACTGAAACTGTTAAACATTGCAAACCTCATGGTATGAAAAGTGTAATTTAATCTTTTAAATATATAAGATAAATATTTAATTAGATAATAATAAATTTAATTGATTAATTTTATACATTTTAAAATTTAAGATAAGATAAAAAATATATATATAAATTCTAATAATTAGACCATGTGTAATGGGGCTTGACCACCAAGTGACCATCCTATGTAGCACTTGGTCACATCATCATCAAGCCCTTCTATCATTACACATAGAAGAAGTGACCATCAAGTGATGTAAAAAAGTGACCATGGTCACTTGGTGATTAACATAGATGCAATTAATTTTCTTATTTGTTTTAATATCAACCAATTAAAATAATCCACATCATTATTAATTTTTTCTATCACTCCCTTTTTAAGCCCCATTACACACATTTTTACTCATATCTACCTAAATTACGTGGCGTCTATATGGCAATTTGGTCACGCCCCTTTCAAGTGACCATTACACATAGTCTTATGATGTTGACATGTGACATTATTGTTACTCATTTATTATAGATAGATCTGTAACGTGAGATTAATTACCATCATTGGATGACAAACTATACTCTTTAACAAGACAATTGCCAATGATCTCTTGGCCTAGTGGTTAAGAGGGAGGTGTGAAGCAAAGCTTTTCTTGGAGGTCATGGGTTCAAATCCAGGCAAAGGGGAATTAATATATTAATTTGATGATACTAACACACTAACTACTAATATTTGCCGTTCAAAAAAAATAAAATATTTCTTTAAGCATAGACTTTCTAAAACAAAAATCTATAGTCTAGAAGAGATTGAGCATACCAACGGATTATGAAGTTTGACCCATCCTCGATTTCCCCTTACATTGCATTTTCCCCTAAAGGACGCCACAATAGTTATTCCATTTTACATACTAAATATATTTTAAACACAATGATCTCTATCTCAAGTAATTGAAGTGAAGTGCCTAAGACTTTATAAAAATAAGGTCTTGGATTCTAATCCTACTTGAGATATAGTTTTAAGTTGGACAAGGGTTTTTTCACATGGGTGGGTATTCCTCCTTTATAGTGTTTATGTGAATGTGAGCTAGGCCTAAAGCATCAAAATTAATATAAACGATTACCATCTTGTCTCAGAAAAACTCACTCAGCCATTGGTGCTAGTTTCAAAGCTACCAAGATAAAATTATATTTTAAATTTCTTTTAGAGAAGGAGTAGCTATTTCTTGGTGGTCTCAAGCCTAAATTTTACACGTTAAACTATTGGGCTGGCCCTAATGTGTGGTGGGGTATTGACCAACAAAATTGTAATTTGTTTTATAGCAAATTGGTGGAGAGGAAACATAAAACTAAAACCAAATAAATTAACATATAAAATACCTTCTAATTCCCTTTCATACTCCCAAATATTCCCCTTCTTATCTATCAATAACTTTGTCTGCAGGCATCTATTTTTGGGTTTTATTATGTTTTCCACATGAAGTCTCACATTTTTATTATGGGTTTTCAAAATCCTAGGCTAAATCGACGGTAAATTTATTAATTTTTTAATCATTTTCATATAAAAACCAGTTTTATGAAACTATTAAATTATTTTGTATTGGGAACTTACTCTCTTTTAATGCTTTCGCTATATAGTAAGACAACTAGACTTTTTTGGATGTTTGCATGATTTTTTTTTTTAACAGTAAGGAATTTTATTCACTAAAACATAATAACAACATGCTAGACAATACATAAAGACAACGCAAAATAATACCACGCATACACCAAGACAAACCGCCTAGCCCAAAAACATTACAACATCCCCACTACAAACCAAAAAAATCATGAAAGCCACCACGAACACTCAAGTCACCAAAATACCGTGTGATTTTTAAGTTGTTAGTCCTATCTTAAAATGTTTTTTAGGTTGTCGAGTTGTATTTTTTTACTTTTAGTTTAAACGAAGGTTGTAGAGGGTTCCTTAACATAACGTGAGGGTTGAGGGGTGTAAAAGTGAGGTAGCATGATATGGTCGGATTTTATCGCCTTGAAACTGTGCTAGTGGGCTTTTTGTTTCTAGGTTTGAGCCATGCTTTCTCTGGCTGATTTTTAATAACAACTTTCTGGCTGCTAAAAAAAAGTGTAACTCACGTGATAAAAACTTGCAAATGCAATTCATATGCAAGTTCCCCCTTATTTTTAGAATGTCCCAAATATTTTTATACGTTAATTTTTTTTAAAGAAAATCATGTCATAAAATCGAGTGTTGTTTTATCTTTTATATGAGTATAATATTTCTATAATTATAAAAAATTACTTAAACTGGGTGTTGATAAAACCGAGCGTTTTTATGGCCTTTTTCCAGATGTTATAAAATTGAGCTTTTGTGGTTTTGAGCCCTTAACAAAGCAGAAAACACTTACGTGTGTCAGTGCATTTTTGTGTGGATGTTACCGTGCAAATCAGCTTATCAGAGCGATAACGTATAAACAGAACAAGACAAGATGAGGATAGCGAATGAGTGACTCATTCGTATTGCCTACATGGACGAATGAGTCCATTCGTCTATCTCATATAGGGCGAATGAGTGGATCCTATGAAATTGATAGATTGTAAAGAGGTCATGCCTGATTTTCTTATAAGCTTTAATGTATAGATGTATACTTTTGTGGTATTGATTGTAAATCATTGCCATATTATAATAATCATTCGATTGAATATACATTTTTGACTTTTCTATCATTTTTGTCCAACTCAAACTTCCTCCTTGAATCTTCAATTGGAACTAAGTTTTGATCGATCTATAGAAATCTACGAAGCGTATGCATGTCGTTTTTTATTTAGGAAATTTTACATATGATGTTTTACAATGGGCAATTTTACATATGATGTTTTACACTAGGATCACATAGTATTGGCATTGAATGCTAGTTGTCGGATAAACAAAGTCTATCCGGCAATTGACTTGTTCTTTGGCATGCTCTTTATGGCTTTTGGAAGATGAGAACACATATTCTTGTACTTGGTCTTCGTGGGTGCAACTAATCTCATCGGCAGTTAAACTTATTTAGGCTTTCGATAGACTATGAATTCGACAGACTTCAAGACTTCGTCTTTGAAACCCATTGGACTGTCTTTGACATCTAAACATTATCTTCAATGAACGAGTTAGTTGTGGGATCATTAGCCTTAGTTACTATTATTTATAATCATTAATTATATATGTTACACTTGTCTTTTCGTATCTTAGTTTTTATTTATTTTTTTTACCACAACAACTCCATATAATTATAGAGCTAGCAAGGGTTGGAAAACCCCAATTACAAGAAGTCTCTAATATAAAAATTACACCACTTATCTCATAGCAAAGACTTAAACAACTTAGATATATGTTTCAACCAAATAAAAGCATGTTTGTTAACCAACTCCACCATGCTCAATACAGAGATATTTTTGTTGTTAAACTCCTTTCGTTATTGGATATGCAAAGCCTCCAAACAGTAGCCACATGCATAACCTTTATCTACTCCGTTCAGTGGCGGACCTAAGAATTTTTTTATGGAGGATGGATATTTTTGTGGTCGGTTATCTTACACTAAATAATTATTTTCAAACCGTTTCAATTTGGACATGTCGGGTCGGGTCGCAAGAAAAATAATTATAAACCAAATACAAAATAAAAGTACCCATCATTTGATGCATTATAAAAAGATAGTGTACCTAGTGTAGTCTCTACAAGTTTTTATTTTTTTGAAACCTAGTAATTACATCATCTAGAGATGGTATGAAATTTTGATTCGGGAAATCGTGAATGGTAACAAGTCAGTTTAAATTTTGTATAACTAGGTTGGGTTAATGGATTAGTTTTTCTACTTTATAAAATAGGTTAATATATTATGAGTAACTGGTTATTGGTCTATTAGGTTATAATGTTAATGGATCAATTGTAATTGAGCTTTATTATAAGTAATGTTGTGTTATTCGGGTATTAGTTAAACTAGTTTTTTTACTTTAAAATAAGTTTGTATTTGTAAAATTTTGAATTTAAAACTTTGAAATTAAATTCTTTTTTAGACAGTGGTCGTTTTAAAATTTCATGGAGGTCGTTGACAAAATTTCTTGGAGTTGGTCGAGAACACGTAGCATATCTAACTTACAAAAACAAAATTTAAAGGGTGTCGGTCGACCCTCATGCCTAAGCATTGGGTGCACCCCTGTTTGAGTCGGTTTACCCGAGTCCACACCAAACAAATCGAGCCACTAAGTAGGAAACAAGTAAATTATCTGAGGAGCCATTTGTTCCAGATGAAACGAGTAAGGCTGTTGACAAGACTCGTAACTTGTATGTACCTGAAGGCTGAAACTCCTATAATTTCAAAACCTAGCATAATCAATTAGAGATTATATTATAATGCGAAACAGTTACATTTTCTAATGAGAACATATAAACATACACATAGAACAAATTTGTTACTTATCGACTTGTTTAAATTTCTGATTATTTACGGTGATACCTAGCTAGAAAGAAAACGTGCAATTTTTTAAAATTTCTACTTATATTTTAACAAAATAAAACTCATAACTTTCTCGATTCCAGAACCCAAAAGTAGCTTTTGAGAATGCCCTTCTTTACTTCTTTTCTGTTGTATACATTTTATGCAAATGCTTTCTTCTTTAAAAAAAAGAAAAAAAATTAATGGTGACCTCTGTGACCACATTGCTTGTAAAGCCAAAGCCAACCACTTTTTGTAAAGTCTAAAAACAGTAATGCAAGTACCTCACGCTCCGACCGAAAAGAAATAACGTTTTGTACTACTACTATTATTAGGGTGGAGGGAGCGGGTAGCGGCTAACCCACTCGGCTACTTTAGGGTGTACAGCGTCAGTGTCACGGGTATAGGGCAGGTATGGGTTGGGCAACTACTTTTAACCGTCGCGGTTAAAGAATTCAAACGTTAAAAAATTCGACCGTTTGCCCAAATCCGACCGTTTGTAAAAAAAAAATATATATATATATTAATTTAACCTATATTATAAATAAACCCTATAATAATGCACAAAACTTATATTAACCCCCACATAAAAAAAACTTATATTTTTTCCTTTCACTCACACCCAAAAAATGTTTCAATTTTGTTTTTGACAAGATAAAAAATATTTCAATTTTGAATCATGGAGTAAAGCTAGCTGGTGTACACAATGTTGGAGAAGTACCAAATAATTTCCAATCTTATTTTCAGATCTTCGAGTTAGCTCTTAAGGAATTCATCGCAAGTCTTAATTCGAGAAAAAAAAGTTGATTTTGAGAAGAAATTTCAAGATATTTATACAAGAAATCTGAATATAGAAACATGTGCCACTATTTATTTAAAAATACAAAAAGAGTCAATCAGGAGTTGAATGACTAAAATTAATGTTAAAAAGTGGACAGAATCATCAAACTGGGAACGGGGTATAATGTCACAAAACCACTTGATGATTAGGGTTGTGCTAGGGGCATTATTTTTTCTTTTTTTTGGTTGACACCTGATTTAACTGTCACGGTTAGACCAAAATGTCACACTTGTATACCAACACGTGACCACGAGGCCTAACGGTGATATATGTGCACAGAATAAAAAGGTATGAGGTTGCATGGTTTGACAGAATGTAACGCGTGACTGTAAGACTGAAACCTAAACGTCATGGTATGAGTTTAATCGGAATTTATTTGAACCGGTTCCGTTCCTCTGTTTTTTGAGGTTCACCTATGAACCTTTGGAAATATATATCACTACAAAGTTGAGAAATATCAAATAATTATAAAGAATGCAATTGGCATTTAAAAATATTTCATTAACAAAAAAATACATGAAAGTATAACTTTTCTACGGATATACACCCGTGTATTACACAGGTTTATTGATAAAAATTATGTAACTTTACCAGGGCCGGTCCTGAGTAGGAAAATTATGGTGTTCAGGAAAACACAATGTCAACTGTCAAGCATGATATACACAATGATGAGTAGGAGAAACACAATTTCGAGCTTAAAAGACACAATGACCTGTTGTAAAACAAAATGACACGTATGGAAAACACAATGACGAGAATTATACATAATGACCTGTATGAAAAACACAAAGACGAGAATTATACACAATGACCTGTATGGAAAACACAATGACGAGAATTAAACACAATGAGATTAAAAAAATTTATATATCAACACTATACTCGTTTTAAAGATAAAAAACGCTTGTTTTTATAGTGTGATTTTTTTTTTAAAATAACGTCGTATGCAAAAGTTATGAATATTTAAAAAATGTTGGGGAAACTTGAAAAAAAAGTCAACAAAGGTGAAAATTACTAAAATACCCTCCAACAACTTATCTCCTTCAATTTGATCTTAATCATCAAATATAGAACTAACGGTCATAAATTCTTCTTACATATTTCTTAGAATAAACATTCTATTTAATTGAACCTAACCTTACCATTATAAATAGCTGTAGTATTCGGTTTTCTTCTTGTAACTAATTTCATTTATGCTTTACTTGAAAAAAAAAACTTAAACCAGTTTTTAAAAAACTTGACTGTAGTAGATGAATAAAAAGGTTAAATATAAAAAACAAAATGTTCTTATTCTATGAAACGTAATATAAAAATGGGAAAAAAAAAATCTTTTAAAAGTAATGATCTTTGTTAATACCTTAATGTATTTGAAATTTATTAAAATCTCTTAATATGTAGAGCTTGAGCTTCTACCCATTTGGATACATAATCGACTCCCACGAGTATTTGTTAGATATTTGGCATTTAATTTATTACAAGATCAACTAGATTAATATGTTTTTTTAGGGAATATATGAAATCAAATCAATATAGTACATAGGTAATATAATAAAGTATAGATATATATAAAAGTTAAAAAGATACAACATAATAAGTTTAAGTATATCTAAAGTGATGATTTAAGGAACAAATAATCAATTATGATATTTTTGGAGAATATCGATCAATGTATTTGTACATATATGAGTATGGGTTTAATAATGAAATCAGAGTGATAGGTTTGGGACATAAATTCATAAAACATGAGGACGAAAGCTAATGACACAGTGGATGGAATATGCATAAAAAATTGAAGTTGACAAGTGAGAGAGAAGAGAGAGAAGATAAGCTCTCAGTCAGAAGAATGGCCCATCCGTCGATAACTCAGCATTAAATGTGCGGGCAGAAGAATGCATGCAGGACCTCTTTTGTCAGGACCCAAAAGAGAGCCTCTACACCTATGCTTTAAAATCATTTTGTAATCGATTGCTTTATGATTGAATGAATGCTTCAAACAAAGAAAAAGACTCTGAAAAGCTAGACTCCTAGAGATAGTGAAAGAGAAAAACATTATTAATTTATACTAAAATAAAAGTTATTTTATATTTTTCTTTTTCTTTTTCTTTTTCAGAATTTTTTTTACTATACTAGAGATTACCGTGACAAATATATCACTATGTTGTCGATCTTCAAACAAAACCGAACATGATGACCCGGGTACGCACATTTTTTTAAGGTAATTAACCCACAAATGAGAAAGATCAAGCTATGAGCTCTTTGATACAAGGTTGTTGTATATACATGTAACTTTTAAATTAAAATGGACGTTTAGATGGTATGTGGACAAGAGGGAGTTGGTACAGATATGGGAAACAATGAATGTCGTCCTTCATGTTTGAGGCCAAATGAAATCACCTCAAATATGTGACTATATACCGACTTCTTCATCGAACGTTTCTCTTCTTCTTTTTTTCTCTTTGAACTGATCAAAATACAACATGTTAGTGCGAGTTTGGGAAAAATGGAGAGTGCTTACATCATTATGAGAAAATTAAGGAGTTTGGTAATTTGGCACTAACGTGATATTAGGGAAGATTGACTAAGGAAAATATGATAACTTGTAACGCCCTAAGGTGATGTACTATTTAACTAAATGGTTGTGGGTTTAAAACCAAATATATTAAACCGAATATTTTAATTTTAAGCGTATAGAGTTTGTAAATTCATCGGTAATAAACTTATAATTCCATCTTTATAATCCATAATTCTTTAAAACTAGAGTAAAAACTTGGGTGGTTAAATTAATAAAACTAATCAAGAACATATACCCCTTATATTTATCAAACATGTTCGTTTTTCTATATAATACATATATGCATATATGTAAGAGAGAGAGAGAGCTCTGTGTAGAAAGCTTTTATAAAGCTTTCCTTTTCCTCCAATGGTAAAAGTTAGTCTGTCTAGATAGAGAAGAGAGAAAGTCTTAGGGTAGATATTGTCCTTTAGTGTAATCACAAGGTCATGATGGCTTTATGATGACTATGTTTTCTTCTTGCTGCAGGTATATGAGAATAAAATGGTAGTTTCCTTGAAGCATATCCATTTAATGTTCTGTACTCCCAACTCTGTCGATAGCGTCATTGATGGTACGGACTCATATAGACGTTTGTTTCTTTTTTATACGGTTTGTGAAAAATTATATGTCTGAAAAGATTTCAACCGTCCATAATATTTTATGTAAGTCTCGAATCTGGATCTTTCAATATGATATCGAGAAACACAAGGTTATACGAAAACTGATTAAGTTTTCTAAACACAAGTTTATGTTTGATTAAGTATTTTAAATGGTTATGTTTAGTTATAATCAACCAGTAACAATTATGTAAATAACGAATTAAGAACACAATATCAGATAAATAATCAAACACACAAACACGAAGATGAACTTCTAAATGTACACGATTTACTATTTGCAATAAACCGTCTGCTACATGAAATCCTAAGACCCCTAATGCTGCTATCAACGTGCTAACCTAACTATGACCACAAAACCGGCTTTATATACCAGTCTTACAAGACCGGACCAACTCATAGCCCATATATACCTAAAAACCAAAACATATTTTACCACAAGCCTAGTAAACTAGCCTATCAAACATGGAACTACTAAATAACCTTACATTTGATGACTTGAGGATTATATTCGAGCTTATTAAAGGGTTACCAATTACATGTAAAACGTCTTACCATGACTCAACAATTTTAGTCTCAGCCTGCATAAGGAAATTAAGGGTAAGGCTAGCTTTCGATAGATGTCTGTTTCTTAATGGTGGTTATTTGTTTGTAATAAATT
>WOUH02000014.1:12216359-12227764 GCA_009936405.2 Stevia rebaudiana
TGAATTTCGTTGTTCTTACTTGTGTTCTTGATCGTGTTTTATTGCAACTGTTTGATACCGAGTGAGATAACTCTTGAGAGTGAATTCCGCTATTCTTGAGAGTACAAAGAGAAAAAAACCTTGTGAGAGTTGTGTTAGAAAACCCAACCCGATCCAACACAAATAAACAAAAGACTTCAAGATTCCCACGTAGAAAAGAAACGATGAAAATCGATTTTTTTTTTCATCTTTAATATTATAGTATTTAGTTAGGATTTCTTTGAATTTTATTGGAACAACGTAACATTAATATGAAGTGGCTATCTAGCCTAGTATACTAGAATGAAAGCTTTATAAGAAAACCGTTATGTTGGAGATAATTTAGAAAACTAACTACAATTATTACCAATCATTTTTTCTAATATTTTTTTTTTACTATTTTATATTAAAAGGTTTTAAATGTAAAAAAATTAAAAATACATGTAACTCACTTTATCATACATGTAACTTGTACGCTATATATATGTAAATCGTATCAGTTACATGAATGTAGCCTTGTGAGATACATATATATGTAACTTCATGATTTACATATACGTAACTACATGAGCTACATGTTTTTTAATAAACTTTTTTGTTACACTTATAATCTTATAATTTAAAAGAGCATAAAATGAGCTACATGTTTTTTAATAAACTTTTTTGTTACACTTATAATCTTATAATTTAAAAGTGCATAAAAAATTGATTGGCTTTAAGAGTGTTCTCATGATCCTTTTATATTGGAAATAATACAAAATCATATATATGCATATAAAAATTATACCGGGAAACAAATCGAGTCAACCGAGCAGTTTTTGTTTACATACCGAACGATGTCAGGCCTAGCGATTTTCACCCCTGCATATTTGAATGAGCAAATTACTGAATATTTTCAAAGCGAACATTGAACGAGTTTCGAGTGTCATGCAATTTGGACAACCTTAATGTGTAATAAACTATATAACTTTTAAATAAATTTATTATCTTATTTGCCTAGCATCAAAAAAAATTTCAGCCAAAAGGTATTTTGTTAAACTTTTTGTCCTTTTTTTATACCGGGCATTAACTTTATTAAAAATTCCCTTTGACTTATTTTCAATGTTTTAAAAACCGGTTTAAACTGGTAATTAACCGGTCAAACCGGATTTTAACCCTTTGTCCGACACGAAACACACCAGTTTTTGTACTCCCATGCAAGGATTAAACCGTTGGTAGGATTAAACAGTTGATTTAACGGGTTCATATTTTAAGCGATCGTAAACTTAATGTATTCAATATTATAATTTCATAAACTTATTCTACACTTTTAAACTCTATTGGAAAATTTAGTAGTTTAAGATTGTTTTATGGGTTATTTTTTATTATGGGTTAAATTTGGGATTTTTTATTGAATTACGTACTTTATAACTTTAAGACTAGTTTTTGAGTTGAGGTTGTAGTTTATGCAATTAAAATGTTAACAGGTTATGTCGGTTGAACCATCCGGTACTACCTGATTCAACCAGTTAAACCATGTCTAAGTTAAATCTAGTATGCTTTAGATCCGTTTTTTTTAAACATTGCTTATTTTAAACGCATCGACAGATGAATTCAGAAAAAACAATACTAAAAGATTAATTTAAATGCTATATTTGCTCCAAATTCAGATATATAAAGCAGTAGTTTATAGTTAATGACAGTAACATAATATCGCAATTTTAATTATGATAACATTAAGCCGAACTTTTTAAGTAAAGGTAATCTCTAAGCGAGAAATTAATGATAGAGTTTCCAACAAGCTAAAGAGGATGTCGGAGAACATCTTGAAGAAATGTTAGCGTATTCTTCCTTTTGGATAAAAAACAGGACGAAGAATCATAATTTAGATTGGTTCAGTTTGTATTTTGGTGTATTTTGGGGTGCTTCATTTCTGTTTTCTAGCAACTAGCTAAGATGGGTTTTTTTAATAATAAATCAATGAATGCCGTTCAAAAAAATAATTGTTGTTGACGTCTTTTTTTAGGGAAATACAATAGTGAGCACTGGCGCACTCCGATCACTGAGAAACGATCTAAGAGAAGGTTTGTTTAGTTAGAACTATGATCTAATTAACTATAAAAGAAATTACTACCCATAGCCTTTGAAGAGATTATATTAGTAAGGGTTTGGTTCGTGTAATTCATCGAAATTAGAATTGGAAATAAATTTGAATAAGATTCAAAGGGATTAATTACTGTTTTTAAATCCAAAATATATATATTTGGTTGATTATTTGTTATGAAATATGAATAAGAAGGTAAAAATAGTTTGGAAGGTGTCGGTGGCACTAGGCAGTGACCGCAGGTGCGAATAGCTAGTGACGGTCGGTAACAGATGGCGGCGTTTGGTGGCAGTGGCAACAACGGTTGGTGGAGGGTAGCGATGATTGGTGCTAGTTGTGACGGTTGTGTCAGTCGGTGGCAGGTACTTAAAATATTCATACAATTTCACTTGAAAAATGAGAAGATTTTGATATCTATCAATTAAGAGAAAACATCACTTGATAAACTGGTAACTTGACCCCACCAATTAAGAGAAAACCCAGCACTGATAAAATCATCTGACCCATTCATAGCATATTTCTCGAGGTGAGACTTTAACCTAAGACTTTCACAAAGGAAGTAAAAAGGATACCATTAGAATTAAGTTGGTTATAACCGAAAAGTCACAACTAATTACATATGCGATTGTTCTGAAAACTTAGCCCAATAGTTTAGGCTCCTACCTTCCAATGTGGAGGTCAGGGGTTTGAATCCATCTGGGGTAGTTTGAAGGACATCAGGTGATGGATCGAATCCAGATTTAACTTGAGTTCGATTCTGATGGGGGCGAAGGTTTACCTATTTCACGGGATTTCTGCGCATCTGGTGTGGTTGTGGATTCTCATGGAGGTCGAGTAGTCGACCTTGCTTAAAAGCCGCGAAAGTGGAGGATAAACGTAAGAAAAAACGCCGTTCAAAAAAAATATAGATGTGATTGACATGAAGTTAGTTCTGACCAATGGTTATTATTAATTAGGTCAAGGTTAATGATGAAGACAAGTTAATACTTACGGAAACCCTCTACTCACCTTCAAATTATGACCGAGAGTAACTCGCCATTAACCACAAATTTCCTACAAAAAAGTAGATTCAAGTTTCTTCAAAACTTTTTTAACTGGGCTACATGTAACACTTTGGGCAACTCTTACAGTGGTTATGGGCATTAGAGATGTTGGGATCATAAGGAATGATCGATGATCTGCCTCAAATACCAACAAAACTTTTTGGGCGCATTCAATATAAATAAGAGAAGAACTTCACAATTAAGCATGTAGGAGAAGTGAGATCAAATATAAACCTTTTTTTTTGTAACAACAGTGAGAACCTAAGTGTTATTGTACAAAAATTTTAAAAAAATGTTTTAATAACATCTTCTTATTTATACTATCACTTTGAAACTCATAATTTGTAAAAAAAACATTTATAAATAACAAAGTGTTACAACTAAAAGTTATGTTTTATATACAAACATACCATTTTGAAAATATTACAATAGCACCTTGTATTTATAGTATCACCATAAATCTCACAATTTGCACAAAAAACATGGAAATATATTGTGATTGCACTTTGGTTTCATAGTTTTTAAAAAAAATATGATTTGTATCGAAACCATTCCCTTTACATGTAACCCCTTAAACAATTCTAGAGAAACTTGAAACTACCTCTTTGGTAGAAAATTTGTGATTAATATCGAGTTACCCTCAGTCATAACTCACTCAAAGGTGAGGAGAGACTTTGCTATGATTGTTCTTCTTGTTATAATTGCAATAAAAGAGAGAAGTTGCACCTCGATAATGTCAGAGTTTGAAACCTAAGTAGTGGTAACGTTTACATATTCCATCTAGTCCAGTCGTTTAATAACCAAATAAATAATTAATTTAATCATACCTGAATCTAACTTAAAACTTTTGTAGTTACATATTGTTTTTCCATTACATAGAGAGAGATCTTAACTACCGGAAAACCTAATCAAACAAAATAATGCGTATCAAGAAATATTTGGTAGTAGACAAGTGGGACCGTTGGACTGGATTAATAATAAATTCGTATATTTGATATATTATATATTAAAGTGGGACATCCGCCGACGCAAAACGACAAGCATTTAGGTATACAAATGGTTTTAAAATAATATAATTTATTTTCAGATGTCTATATCGGTATCGGAGCTGATATATATATATATTATATATATACTCCAATTTCTTTTAACTCGTTCGAATAGTGTTGTCATCTTGTTTTACCATTTACGTACTATGTTAAACATAACATATCAGCTTTTCATAGAACGAATCCTGAAAATTATAGTGATCTCACGTTACTAAGAGTCTAGGACATCTATGAAAAACACCCAGAATAATAGAAATGCTTGGCTCAAGGTACTTCAATTCATACCCACTTCGATTCATGTATCAATTTTTTTTTAGACAAAACTAATAATTGTGTCTTTTAAGTATACATCAACTTGCTGATATTATCTTTTAAATTTAATAATTATTAGAATTTTTCTATTTGAAATGTTTTCACTGGTTATATCCTTTATTCTAACTACTCTTAACTTTTTTACCTAACTTAAAGGTGAAATGTCTATATTTTCAATTGTAATATTAATTTGAAAGGACAAACACCGTAATATAAGTTTTTAAAGGACAAATTTTGTAATATTATTATTTAAAGGACAAATTGTCTAATAATAATTTTTAAAGGAAGAAATATGTGTGCTAAGAGACAATATGAAACTTGGTATTTTCGACTAAATGGTGCTAGTTGTAAGTATTAAAATTCAATAACATAGTTTGATATAAGATTTGAGCCACAATGGTTTTTTCAAGGCAAAAAAGATGTCGGTAAAAACTTAAAAGCTTGCAACGACAGAACAAAAAGTGTACTAAAAGTCTTTGCTCGTTTAGTGACACTTTTTATGTGTCTCTGATTCCTAAAAGGGTCTTTATGTCACTTCTTTGACACTATTTGTATGCCATGGCTATTCTTTTGTAGTGATTACATATGTATAAATATATAATACTAATTATAAATTAAAATATGTTTTGACTAAGATTAGAATTTAGAAAATTAAAGATACAAATTGTGTTGGACATTTAAAAATATAACACCACCATCAAACACTATTTCTAGATGACCAACTCCAAAATGACCTATTTCGAAGAGAGATATTAATATAAAAGTACAATAAATCTTGATTAAGATTAGAAAATCAAACATGGAAAGTGTTAAGTTGCTAGACATTTAAAATTACAATAACACTCTCAAACACAACTTCAAAATGACTTTCTTTTAACGAGAGCGGGCTCTACTACGTCTTTCTAAGCATATGCGCACCTTTGCACAATTTTTTCATGTGTCATGTATCCATTAGCAAACACATGGCACAATTCATCAATCTTATGTATGTACGCGACTGCATGGATCAAACTTATGCGCCAAGGCTCGCATAAGCATACGGATAAGTAAATGTGACGCTAAAAATTAAACATGATATTTTCTTATTTAGTTCAGTTTCAAAAAAAAATTCAGTGACCATCTTAGCAAACAATGATGGTTAACTGATTTTCTAGGTGCATCAAAATGGTCATCTCTCCTTTTACCTATTCCGCCCGATTCTATAATTTATAACAATCATACCCTTTATTATGTATTATTCATAAAAATCCAGCCATTAGACTATGATCAAGGGTACCCTTAATTAGTTGGATATCAGAAAATGACAAGGAAACCACTCGGTGGGTTCGTGAATGTAACTTTTTTAGGACTCAGGTTTACCGTTTATGCACTTAATTAAGCAAAAAGAAATATATTCTGAGCCTTCATTGCAAGGAACCAGAAAACGTACTGTCCTTGTTTCTCGGTTTGATTGGAAGACTAGTCATATTCTCTATGTCATTTTTATAGTCAGAATATTTGAGAAAACCCTAATCCATTTTTTATTTTTTTTAAGCCACAAGATTTAGATATTTTACGGTTGACAAAACTACATAGAACTGCAGGTTTCATTCGTTTTGTTAAAAAGTCTCGATTTCATCCTTTATCATAACTAGTTGTTGCAGTTTACGTCTTTTAAGCTAACAAATGTTAGTTTTCTGTTAAGTAAAATACTTCTAAATCATAAAAGATGAAATCTGTAAATTTTTAAAATCCTAAAGGACATTTTCTGTATTTTTTTAAAGATATTAATGTTCAAATTATTATTGTTATTATTTTCTTAACGTAAATTACTGGTTAATTTATAACTAAAAAAACAAGTTAACTGGTTTTTTGTTACAAACAAGTAACTTAATTTTTTGTTACAAACCATTAGTAACATTAAGAAAATAATTAAAAAAAATATTAATATTAATATCCTTAAAAAATTACAGAAAATATCTTTTAGGTTTTTAAAAAGTTACTGGTTTCATCCTTTATGATTTAGGAGCATTTTTGTCATTTACTAAAACTTATCATAAAAACTAACGTACGTCTGTACGTTAGCTTAAAGAACGTAAATTGTAACAAATATTTAAGATAAATAATGAAATCGAAAACTTTATAAAACACAAAGGATTAAACATGTTTTTTGTTTTCTTGCAATTACTTTTTCACAAAATTAAATTGTTAATTTGTACTTACAGGATGAAATTGTTCCGTAATTGGTTCAACAGCCCTCCAAGTGATCCATTAAATTATGCAAAAATATTAATTTGTTAATGAAAATAGTTGTTCCCGATTATCATATGAGACGCCATATATATGACTGAATGATATTTTGATATTCAAATGTAGGATAAGGACTGAACCTCAAGGACCATCTCTCTGCAAGTTGCAGCTCTTTTGATTCAATGGAGTTCGATCTTCAGATTGATATAGTTATGCTTGGATTTTCTTTAGGATTTAAAAATAAATAAATTTAAAAAAAGCTGTTGATTCATACATCCTGCAGGAGCAGCTGGTGCATGAAATTTTGTCCTTTTCCAACCTTTCATGTCAAAATGATGCCAAAATTTATTTATTGTCTGGAGCAACTGGATTGCTAATCATAAATACAATTGAACAACTTAACAAATATAACTTATATATAGCGTGATTGGGCGTGACCATACTAATGTTGAATTACAATTGCTAAAAAAACAACTAGCAATTTTTTTAGCAAGCTGATGCATGTCTCATAGTAATTATTTTTTTACGAGCCAAATAATTATAGAAAAAAGACAACTAGCAAGCTAGATGCGTCCTCAAGAAGACATTCAGATGGTTAATGTGACTCATCTCTAAACTAAAGCTTGAGGGTTCAAACCCTACTAAAGACATGGTACCGTCATAGTAATTAAGTTTGCATTTAAGCAAAGCTATAGTAACATTAGGATGGGTGATAATCCTGGAAATCCTTGTTTTTTGCCAATTTAGACTCTGGATTCCTGAATTTCCTGGTTGCCTTGGATAAAATCTATGAAGTGTGAATTATGTATGAAATTAGCTTTCAAATTAAAAAAAGAAACTTTTTTTAACAACATAGGATCTCATGTGCTTGCCACCGGTAACCGTGTGATGTAGCCAAGGTCGATTACTCGACCTCTGTGAGACCGTACCCCAGATACGCGGGAACTAGATGGATTCCGTAAACTCTCTCCCCTCCTCAAGTTTGAACTAGTGAAATCTATCGGATGTGCATTTCTCCCCATCATTAGAAATTGACCAGAGCAATTGCTCTAAGAAAGATAAAAACCTGGGACCTCCCAAAGAGAGAGCCCAAGTCCACATCTCCTCCTAACCACTTCAGCTAAAATCATTGTACAAAAATTTCTTGTGCATACAAAATCAATAATCTGGTAAGACAAAGAAGCGTTTATTTTCCAAGTGAGTCCTTGTATATGAAGAATTAATCTTGATATGAAGAAAACGAAACTAAAGGGACCGACGTTAAAAGTTAGTGTTTTATTTTTGAATAATTATATTTAGATGGTAAGTTTTAAATAAACAAAATATATGTCTTCAATAGCTTGTGGATTAAGTTTGTTTTAGTATAATAGATAGGTAGGATCATTGATTTTGTAAGATCTAGTGATAGAATTTAATATACAAGAAATAGTCAATTTTGGTTAAGATTAACGTTTTGTTTTTGTGTTATTGGGCCTGACTGGTAATAGTAAACATATTTAATTAATCATTGCAACGAATTATTGCAATTCTTCATAAAAAGTCAACACCATTAGAGTTATGTAGTTGTGATGGCTCCTCGCTAGCTAGTGATCAAGCTCGGTCACTCGGCTGCTCATTAGCCAGTGAGGCTCGGTCACTCGATAAATGTTTATTCTAACTCCTCAGTATTAATCCAACTAAACTAAAATGATATTAATGACACCAAAATTACCAACATGGTAGAGGTTTGATTTTTTGTGTACTTAAGAGCATGTTGCTAAAATGATAATATCACCAACATGCTAGATGATAAACTTCTTTTGTGCAATAAGATTACAATGATACGAATGTTCAGTATAAAAATAAAATCTTCGCGTTTGAAAAAAAAAAAGAAGCATGAAGAATGAGGTTCTATAAATTGAAAATGTAATGAAAGATGATTGCAAGATATATAACAGACTAATAGTTTCAAGAAACTCACAAATTTGGTTATATCCTTCCAGCATTCTGATACGTATGGACCTGAAAAAATATCGAATTTTTTTTTTAATGGGTTATTTGGAGATGGTGTAATGGTTTTTGGGTAAGATTTGAAGTTGTTTTGATTTGTAGGAGCTCCGTAAATGGCATTTACGGAGCTCGCCTACGTGGCAAATTTGTGTCAACACATCACGTTAGATTCCTTCAAAAAGTAGGCCCCGTAAATGGCATTTACGGAGGTTGATGATGTGGGTGGTATATCTTAAAATATGATGAATTTGCCACGTAGGCGAGCTCCGTAAATGGCATTTACGAAGCTCCTACAAATCAAAGAAACTTCAAATTTTACCCAAAAACCATTACTCCATCTCAAAAAATTCCATTTCAAAAAAAAATTCAAAAAATATCAAATGTTTATAAAAACTAATAGCAGATGGAAACCTTGAAGATGTGATATATAAAACCTTTGGTACTTGAAAGTCTTTTAAAACACACAACTGCACATGAGTTACCAAATCTACATCAAATTAGTATCGTTTATTGTTGTAAGCTTATAATTAATCGTCTTCTTTTCTCGATATATAAGCTTACCCATGGTGTTTCATTTGTGATGTTTTAATCGGAGAACTGCACTAATAAAAATATCAAACAATATCACAAATAAGAAAATTAAGTTCAAGAAAGACACCTGAAACAACGGCAGCTGAAAGAAATAAAACAAGTCTCATACTCTCATCAATCTATGAACAATAACCGGTACTTGAACTTAATTAAAAACGTAATTGCAAGAACGACAGAATCACAGCTTCACAAAGTTCATTGAAAATAGAATTTATAAACATCTACTAGAACTCTAATTAACAACTCTCAGATGTACTCAATAGTTGTTCTAGCAAATCAGATCCTAAATCCTCAAAAACAACAGGTTTTTGGTTCTTACTATTTCTTTTAGTTTTAGATATTTTTCTCACTCTATGAGTCTCTTTAATTGCTGCTGCTGGTGAACTTGAACTTCCATCTTTGTTGAAACAATAACTTTTTCCTTTTAAAGATTCTTTCACTTTTTCAATTGAAAAGTTGAGTTGAGCTAAAGGACCCCTCATAGAAAATGCCGCTTGATCATAAATCAAAGCAGCTTCTTCAGCACTATCAAATGTTCCAAGCCAAACCCTAATCCCGTTTCGCGTTGAATCCCTAATTTCGGCTGCAAACTTACCCCACGGTCGTTCACGGACACCGATGAACCGTCGTTTTTGAACATCAGGTTCTTCTTTTGGTGTTGAAGTCACTTGTAAGATCTCCTTGTTGTGTAAAGTTTTGTTTAGATCTGGTAATTCAGATGACAAATGGTCATGTTGATGAATATTGATATCCTCATTGTGATATTCTTGGAAAGTGAAGTTTTCTTCTTTGATGTGGATTAATGAGAGCTTATGATGAGAGAACAAAAGTTCATCCCATGAAGAAGGAGATGTGGGGAAAAATTCTAGATTTGGATATGAAGACATTGGTGAATTGAAGGAGAAAATATGAAGATTGATGACTTTAAAAGTGTTGAATTTGGAGTGGTTATCATTGGGTCCAACGTGATACATCTTGTACAAGTGGATGGTGTTTAAATAATAAGGTCAGTCACTCTTGTCTCCATTTATGATGATTAAGATTCCATTAAATAAACTTGCAAATTAATATCGTAATTATGGTTTAACAAAATGTCATTTCCCTTTTTCGAACGACACCCTCATTTATTGTACTCTTTTGTATGCTAAGTAGAATTTTTTATATATATAACATATGACTGAGAATATGCTATGCCTTATGTTAATTAAACTTGTGATACGGAAAGATTGATTATATATATGGATATATACATTCGGGTACGTACAAGGCGAATTTCGCTTATGAAGGGTTAGAAAGTAATTAGAGGTGCCAACACAAGTATATTTTAATGAAGAAAGGTACTAACGTCTATATAATTACACGCATTTATGTCATTCACTCGATCATCTTAATTGTTAAAATTTGATCAAAACACATTTCATGCGTCCTGCATTTTGTAGAATCAACTAGCATAGTATTAAGAATTTACGTGCTAGCCACCGATAATCGGGTGATGTAGTTAAAGTCGATTCCTTGACGGAGCAGATAAACGGGAACCGGGTGGAATCCGTAAACTCTCTCACCTTCTCAGGTTCGAACCGGTGACCTTAATCCAGTGTACACTTTCTCTCCCTTACAGGAATACCCAGAAAGCAATTATGCTTTGAGCAAAAGTTGAACCTGAGACTTTTTCAAAGAAAGAATCCCAAGTCAATACCTTATGTGAACATAGTTTTAGAATGTTAACTAAAAAACTCAATTTGAGCCTCATTTTATTATCTGCACATGTGTTACTCAATCTATGCCCTTCAATTTTGAAATTTAACACACGTAGCACATCTTAAAATAGAAGGTACATATTGAAAAATAAAGGATTCAAATTGAATTTTTTAATTAAGTTTCCAAAAAAAATTTCACATAATACACTTTCTATACACATACATATATGCATAAAAGAGCAAATTATATATTTTTTAGGTCAAGATTCGAAGAACTTATCACAACCGAACATTTCAAGTTTATTAGTCCCGAATCTGAATCTAACAGCGTGATATCAATGGCGAATCAGTTTGTTTATGCGGAAAGTAAACAAACACGCAATAACAAGAACAA
>WOUH02000014.1:12227864-12247352 GCA_009936405.2 Stevia rebaudiana
CTAAACCCAAAAGCTAAACCCTAAAAGCTAAGATCGTAGAGTTTGACAAGACGGTTCCAACGCCGCTAAAATGAGTTCAATCGGTGTTGTTTGAGGCGGTTATGACGTTTTTTGTAATCCCTCTTAGGTTTATTAGAATAAGCTCCTTGATCTTTTCCCTACTTCTCAAGTCCTAATGTTAAATATAAAGATTCGATAACTCATACAATTGTTCAGTAGTTTATATTATTCATCGTAACTCCGACCATAAAAGCATTCACATCCCTTTCTATATCTTAAATTCTATCTCCAAAATTTAGAGACTTGAAGTTAAATTTGTATTTATATCCCGATCTCGTGTACAATATTCATTTAAAAACTTTGGTATTTCTTTAGAGATTGTCTAAACAATTCTCTAAAAGTAAAATCTATATAATTTTTCTGTGAGTATACAAGAGAATAAATAATAATTAATATATTAATTGAAATAGATTTGAAAATTTTAGAAAAGATAATTTTATTAAATAGTAGAAATTGAGATTATTATTACACAGGAGATGGAGCTTGAGATGCCAATGGCCCCAAATTAGAGGTTAAATGCATATATCATCAAAACTCCGATCGAATTGACGGTTGCCGGACTCATATTCCTTTTCTCCGTCCCTGATATAGTTCAGAATGTTGATCCAATAACAACGAATCAGTTATCGAATATTATCTCGCATTCATGTTTACTGATCGCAAGAAATTCATAGTCAATACAGAGGTAAGTTACATTTTGAACAATTCTAAAATAATTTTATCTGCAGATTAGGTGTTTGATAAAATGGCTGAATGGAGTCATGTTCATGAACTCCGAACCACATATTCCTTTTTTTGGTAGGAACTTTATACCTCTAGATTTGGTTTTGTTGTAAATGCATAAATTAGGTCTATCTGGAGTTTATTAATCTCCTCACAATATCAGTAAATGAGTTATTTTTCACAATTTTTACAAATTTTAGCTTCTTATTTGATCTAGATTCCAGATTATACACGCACACGCCGGGCGCACACACGCATACACCTGTAATGTTTTATTTCATATTAATCAAACATGTAAATGTATATGCTTAACAAACTACAAACTACAAAGTGATGCTAAATTAGTGTACCAAATCAACCAAAATTATTCTGAAAACTATCATAACTTTTAAAATCCAACAGCAGTTAAGAAAGATGAACATCAACAACTGTAGCTAATGCCTACCAATGTTTAAAAACTTGTATGTGTTAATTTCAAGTTTCCTGATATATTTATGTATTCAAGTTATTAATTTCCCACTAATTTGCATATCTCTAGATTCTAAAAAATACTTGAATATAGCCATGTGTTTGTAACTTTGTACAATAGAAAATCAAAATAAATCGAATTAATAAAACCCAACAAAATTCAATCCTCACAGGACATGTTCCAAATTGTCTTACGATATACTAATTCATACCAATGTTCAAAAACTTTCAAGAAAATAATTCCACTTAAAATTGTCTCGTCATCCTTACAAACCAAACCCATAAAATGTCATAAAATGACTAATTAAAATTAATTTTAACATAATGGAGCCCTGGTTGGGACCCCCTTGCGCTTGCTTTTTCCTGAATCAAACCTCTTGGAACGTTTGCGTGACCCAGACCCAGACCCGGATCCGGATCCAGACCCAGATCCGGAAGGTTTAGCTCCAGCATCACCATGGTTTGCTGCAGCTGGTTTAATTAATTGCTACAATGGTAAGGAGGTAAAGTGAATACAAATATACAATCATAAGATTAATGGTAAGATTTCTAAAAGTTATAGATTATATTATGTAATTGTAAGTATTACTTTGCATGCAATTGAGCAGTAACGATAGATGTTAGGATTCATCAGTATCCGACTGCATGTTTCGCAAGCGCGATCTATGTTGAGCTTGCCTGAGTTGTAGTGGGGTAGGGGATGTAGGGCCAACACTTGCTTTCCATTCGACGCGTATGGCTGCAATATTATACCAATTATAGTTAATTACACAGATGGTTCCTCTGATATGCAAAAAAGTAACATGTTCGGTTACTAAGGGTTTAAGTAACATAATTAAGGTTTATACTTTCAATTTTGTAACGAGTTTGGGTACTAAGGCTAACTTCCGTTAACTTTTCCGTTAGATTAAGGCGAAACGACCAAATACCGTTTGACTTTTCACCATCTGACTTTATCTATCATGATGATGTTTTTAAGAAGTATGTTCCTATTCTCTCTTATTAAAAACTAGAAATAACCATTAAGCATTGATGAATGAAAGTTAGGTAAATAACGTCTATGTGATGAAGGGAAAGATATATATACCTGTATCCTTGAGCAATCAATGTGTCTGCTAATTTGATCAAGGGAAACAACGTCTTTGTAGACGAGTCTGTAAATAGTTATCACCCTGTGACCATCATGAGTACCTCCCGTCATGCAGTGTTGGCATGCCGCCATTTCGCAGTCGATGCAGTACTGGTTTTGGTGATTCCCAAAGCTCTCATGGGACTCACACGGTAGAAAGAATGTCCTTGCTAGAAACAAGTTTAGCCACCATAAGCCATCACCCTCCTACGCAACCAAAACAATTTTAATCCAACCTTAATAATTAATTAAGTAAATGATACATAAAAAACGATACCACTGCTATCGTTAGGTGGCCAACAACAGATATGCTCCACGGCCCAGGACGTGAGAGGCAACCACCCCGTTTGGGACCAGAATCCCCTAACGATCAGACTGGTGGACTTTGCGGTTCGCATCTGCTTTGCCCCACACTTACCACAATACCACCGGTCTCACCGCTAGGATCATTGCCTAGAGGCTGGTCACCCAGAGATGTGCCCAACAATGTTCGAACACGGGTCTCTTATAGAGAATCATTAATTTCTAACCGTTGGACCATTTTTGTGATGTATTTATGGAGACAACTTAATTAATACAATTCGTTATTATCATCTACACATTTGAAGATGCATATCTTCCGAACTATTTGGATTTTGGAGCGATGAATATCATATTCTCGACGCTTAGAGGTTGGTCACCTCAAACTTATCTTAAATTATATAATTTCTATATATAAAAATGTAATTTTCACATAGTCACTTGCTATGATACAAAAGCTCTCATTTATATATATGTTTTTTCACGGTCTGAACAATCTGCATATATATCTGGTCTGATTTCTGATTTATGCAACATTTAATTTACTTTTCTTAGAAATGCATGCTTATACACTTCTACTGGGCTGCTGATGCCTATATAGAATATACTATTTATTTTATTTTTTTACTTTTTTTTTATTGTAGCACATGTTTGACTAAAGATCTAGATGGAAATCTTTCTTAACTGATCATTATATAAAAAAATTTAATTGTTATCTCTATTCTTAACTACCCACTTAGGTGTGTGTCGCATACTCGCATTTATTTTATATACACCTATATATCAATCACATGAAAATAAATGACCAATGTCCAATGCGCATATTAAAACTTATACAGTATTACATAGCGTGCATTACACGGTACCATATCGTATCAGATGCTAGTAGAAATTAGACAAGTTGCATTAAACTGAACATACAAGATGAGAAATCTATTAGGAAATAGCAGTAGTTGATGTGAAATGTTGTAAATTCAAATTAAACTATAAAAACCACAAACAGTGACTATGTTAATCAAGATATTTGCATACCACAAGAGAAATAAAGCATACAGTATATTCCAAAACAGTGACTATGTAAAAGGTTTATATTTCAATTAATTATAGTTAAATACTTAATTTAAATTCTTTTAACAAAAAAAAAAACTAAATAAGCTGTACACAATTCTTACCAATCAAGCATATTAAAGAGAAGGAATTTTTTTTAAACATGATTAAATTACTTTCTTATAGAATAATTATCTAGTTTCTTGAATAAAGGAACTTAGGAGGTTGTAAACCTTAAATTTAATTACTTTAGAAGACAAAAAATGTCAGACCCCCATTTATTTTCATCTAAATATATATATATATATATATATATATATATATATATTTTTATCTGTTGAGTTATTAGAATTACATCTAACCTTAATTTTCAGTCATAAATGGGTTGAATTTGTTCAATCTAGTTAAAGTATCTAGAAGTGAGTAACACTGAAAAATGAAAAGGTTTCATGTTCACTGCAACATTGGAATAAATTCTTATTGTTGCAATTATGACACATTAATCATATAATAATTGTACCCAAAAGATGTCACTTTTATTTCAAATCAACTACATTTCTATACCAAAATGTATGATTGATTTTGGATATAAACAAGTGATCTTTCCTGAAAAAATAAATCAAAATTAGGTGAACATATGCATACCTCATTAGGATTATTCATCTTTATATGATTTGAACAAATGCAAGGATTAAGAGAATTGAAGCAAGATTGTACTGATTTCTGTTGTCTGAGATTTGCTTTGGTAGATTGCTGTTCATTCCTTTTATAGATCAAGTATAATTTACTTTTTTGAATTAATAGCATTTATTCTTCTAATTAATGAATGCAACAAATTATATCATACAATCCAACCATGTTGGATTAATTTGACCAATATTGTTTTTAAAAGACTATTAGCTGTTTTCTCTTCCCTTTTTTGAGTGGGTACTACTTATTTTTCATATATGTGACTGTATGATTGGATTTCTGTTTTCAAACACAATATTTGGGAGTTATTTGAATTTTAATGAAAATATTCAATAAATGTAAATTATTATATTTATAAATAAATAATATCTAGTCAAAACAAAGTAGAATTGCAGGAGTGACCTAAGTTGAGTTTAATAACTGGTTTGAAATCCCTTTCCTATGATACATTGATCTGTTATTATTTTGTAGTTTAGCTAACAAAATATTTATATCCTTCTTTTTTTTTTAATGAAAATCAGAAATTAATGTTTATTTTATTCTGAATAGAGAAAAGATATGCAATTAATTTGTTTCTATCTAAAGTTATCAGTTTTTCTTAATTATCTGTCATTATAATTTTACTTAATTGCGCCTGAGGCGCGAGGCGACTTCAGGCGCTCAGGTGAGCACCTTGTGTGACATAAAGCGCAGTTTGTACAAAAGGCGCACATTCTCTGCGAAAAGATCCCTGTGAGGCACGCGCCTCTTGTACAACAGGTATTTTTATGCTTTAAAGTGTTGTACATTTCCTAAAAAGGTTGTACATGTAGGTAATTTATACATTAAATCACATATAAACCTTAATTATAAGTGTATTTGAAGTAGGAAATGCTAAAAACCTATGGGATGTATAAAAAAAATTTATTTAAACACCGTATGCTACGAAAAGCCCACCGCTTTTGCGCTTCGGTTTTAGAGCTCGGCACTTTTGTAGGCTTCGCGCTTTTTTAAACCAACATTAATTCTTATATATTAATAAATAATTACACACATACACACTAAACACATAAATGCGCACACACACACACACAGATACGTACAACCATACTTACATAGTTGTCAAAGGCGTTAGGCGCACTCAAGGCCCAAAGGTCTCGCCCGGGGCCTAGGCGCACGGCGCATAAAAAGCAAAAGCCCGGGAAAAAAGTAGCGCACATAAAAGAATTTTTTTTTATATAATACGTTAAAATATAAGAGTTTTTTTAAAAAAATACTAAATATTAAAAGACAATACCAAAAAGAGAATAAACTTCAAAACCAACTTTCAGATATTCAATATCAATGCCAAACATTTCAAACCAATCCCAAGAGATTCAAACGAAATACCAAGTAATATATATATATATATATATATATAATAAAAAATATTACGATTTGAATTTCCTAATTTCTCTAGGTTTGGGAGTGATATAGCTAATCATCCAACTGTAAGTTACATTCAAAACAAATCATATCCAAAAATAAATCGGAAAAAATACAAAAAAAAGTTTAAAAAGATAAGATCGCTTTTTTTAGTAAATCCCAATAATTAATGAACCTGCGTTAATTAAAGTCCAAAATTAAGCACGCTTTTGTAAAAAACATCCCAGATCTGCGCCTATACCTACCTGAGGCGCTTTCTGTGCGCCTGGCTTTTTTTTGGCGCCTAGGGGCGCGTCTTATTGCTTTTGACAACTATGCATACTTATACATACATAAACTTAAATATTAAAAACATAAATGCACACACACATATACATATAACCATATTTATACATACATCAACTCTAAATATTACAAGAACTGCAAGAACTCGTGAGAACCAATTAAAATGATTATCTTTATTAATGAAAATGGTATAAGTTCAATTATTTATCTGTCCATTCATTTTAGTTCCTTTCCCTCTATAATATCTAAATTGTACTCTTAACGAGTTTTGTACACATGTGTAAATGATAAAGTTACACATGTGTAATTTTTTATAATATACGAATACATGTAAATTAAACATCTTATTTCATATAACAATAATAATGCTAGTATATTCTATATAAATGAATGAGTTTGATGACGTCCCATACCTAGTGTTTAGAAAGTCTTTAGGTTTACGACGTTTGTCTGTTTTGTGTTAGCATATAGCCTAATTGTAGATTTTTCCTACTATCTCTCCTCTCTAGATTTATGTTGTTATACGTAGTTATATATATTGCGTACTTGATTTATGCTTGTGGTATTTTTTTAATGTGGTTTCATTGCATGTTGCGTATATCCTGTTTACGTGTGCGGTCTCAAATCCTTATGTAAAAAAGTTAATAATAATAAGAAAATACAAAAAAAAAAAAATCTTTTTCGAGCCGGGGGTCTCTCCCGGAACAGCCTCTCTAACCCATCGGGTTAGGGGTTAGGTATGTCTTCATCTTACCCTCCCAGACCCTACGATTTTTAGTAGGATTATACTGGGTATGTTTGTTTGTTTGTTTGTTCGTTTCTCGTGGGTTCTCGCACTTATTGAGATATTTAGGAGTTCTCATTAATCTCCATGTGCGATTGCGTCTCTTGAATTTGATACTCTGTGATGTGTGTGTGTATAAAGCGCATCGAGTTGGTTAGAAAATTAAAAAACAGTTGTTTTATTTTTCCTATATTTATTTTTACCCTACATTTTTTTTACCTAGTGATAATAATTTCTGGATTCGTCACTCTTCAATATTAATTTTATCTTCGTTTTCTTTTCATACAACATTTAATTACTAAATCAGAATTCAGAATCTTGGTGTTGATATTGCAGCTAAAAGCTCTACTTGTCTTTGAAACCAACAAGTTATCATTATGCTGTACAAGTCTGCCTGCAAATGATAGTGGTATAATATGATAATTAAAGAACTACCTACTATGCAATACTACCAGATTACATGTTAAATAAAAAAATCAATTTCTTGTCGTTATAGAGTAACATGAGAACATAATTTATTTATTTTTAAAATGGGATTTTTTCAAACACAATATTTGGTAGTGAAAATTTAAGGCATTTGAAATTTAATGAAATAACATTCAATAAATGTAAATTATTATATTGATAAATAATATCTAGTCAAAACAAAGTAGAATTGTAGGAATGACTTAAGTTGACCTTTAAAAGCTGGTTTGAAATCTCTTTCCTATGATACATTGATCTGTTTGATTATTTTGTAGTTTAGCTAACAATATATTGATATCGGTTTTTTTCTTTTTTGTTTTTGTAAAATTCAGAAATTAATGTTTATATTATTCTGAATAGAGAAAAGATATGCAATTAATTTTTCTCTATCAAAAGATTTCATTTGTTCTTAATTATCTGTCATTATAATTTTTCTTAATTGCGCATGAGGCGCGAGGCGACTTCAGGCGCTCATGCGAGCACCTTGTGTGACATAAAGCACAGTTTGTACAAAAGGCGCACAAAAAGCGTGATTGCGAAAAGATCCATGTGAGGTGAGCCTCTTGTTGTATAGTAGGTGTTTTTATGCTTTAAAGTTTTGTACAAGTCCTAAAAAGGTTGTACATGTAGGTAATTTATACATTAAATCACATATAAACCTTAATTATAGTTATACTATAGGTAGGAGATGCTAAAAACATGTGAAATGTATACAAAATATTATTTAAACGCCCGCGCCTCGCATTCGAAAAGCAAACTGCCTTTGCACTTCGGTTTTAGAGCCCGTCGCTTTTGCGCGCTTTTCAAAACCAACCTTAATTATATATAGTAATAAATAATTACACACATAAATGCACACACAAACCCATATACATACAACCATACTTATACATACAAACGTGCACAGAAAAGTCCCGCTAGGGTCTGGGGAAGGTGAGATTCTAGACAGTCCTCCGGCTAAAAACGACCCAAAAAACTATATATGCTAACGGATTTTGTAAAAAAAATTGTATTTTTTTTTTTGTTTATTTTTGTTTTTTACAAGTAGAAGGTCCAAGCACGCACAAACAACCAATGACTAGTAGCAATATAGTACATACTTATACATACATAAACTCTAAATATTACGAGAACTACAAGAACTCCTGAGAACCAGTTAAAATGATTATATTTATTAATGAAAATGGTATAAGTGTAAAATATTCAATGATTTATCTGCCCATTCATTTTATTTCCTTTCCCTCTATGATATCTGAATTGTTACTCTTAACGAGTTTTGTGCACATGTGTAATGTTTACTTACACAAGTGCAAAATTTTATATACGAGTACATGTAAATTAAACATGTTATTTCGTATAACAATAATAATGCTAGTATTCTAAATAAATGAATGAGTTTAATTCGTTTCTCGTGAGTTTTTCACTTATTGAGATATTTAGGAGTTCTCATTAATCCCTCGCGTACGATTGCGTCTCTTGAATTTGATATCATGTGTCAACTTATGTGTGTGTATAAAGCGCATAGTTGAATAGAAAATTAAAAAATAATTTTTTTTTCCTATATTTAATTTTACCCTCCCTGTTTTTTTCCTTGTGATAAAAATTTCTGGATTGGTGACTCGTCAATATCAGTTTTTATCTTCCATTTTTTATTTCATACAACATTCATAACATTTAATTACTAAATCAGAATTTAGAATCAGAATTCAGAATCTTGGTCTTGATATTGAAGATTTCATGTTTATGTATTAAACTATAAGCGTATATCAATCCATGTATAAAAATGTGAATCTGGTCGAATGTTTTGAAGTACATATTGTTTTTATTTGTATTATTGTTATAATTTATTTATAATGATTTTACACATACTGTATTTGTTCGTTGACCTCATATATACTAGCCTCATACCTGTTTCACATACTTATATTAGAAATGCATAAAAAATTATACCTGCTCTATATTTTACTATGATTCTTTCTTATTAGACATAATAATAAATTAATAATCAGTTAATCACTCATACATTTGACTACCTAATCATCGCCAAATCAATATTTTTTTCAAAATAGTTCCATTTTCTATATGGGTTTGCGTTATTAAACAACGAAAAAACTTCATCTTCCTTGTCAACCATGGATTTCACTCATACCACCCGATCTCTATCTTCAACTTTGTTCTATCTTTGCATCCTTTTGTCATCAAATCTCTTAACCTTGTTTATCTCCACCAATTTCTACTCATCTTGTTCGTTAAACCCGACTGAAAACACACTCATTGATGCTCATAACACAAGTCAACCACCATCAAATCTTCCAACTGAATTCATCACCTTCACGTCACCAAAACGCCTCCCGTTTGGAATGAACTCAAATTTTGATTCAGACAAACTATACCCTCCAGTTGGAAACTCATGCACCCTTTTTCGCGAAGAAATTAACCGATACATGTCATATAAAGTCAACGGATCATGCCCCGATGATGAACTTTTAGCACAAAAACTGCTTCTCAAAGGGTGCGAGCCACTCCCCCGTCGTCGATGCCGCCCAGCCGCACCGGTCAACTATGTCGAACCGTACCCTACTCCCGAAAGTTTCTGGTCCATACCACCCGACTCATCAGTCGTATGGACCGCGTATACTTGCAAGAACTACTCATGTCTAGTTAACCGCAAACGAGACCAAAAAGGGTTCGATGATTGTAAAGACTGTTTCGACCTTAACGGTAGAGAAAAGACTCGGTGGGTTGAATCTAACAACAAAGACGGTATCGACTTTGGGATCGATGATGTGTTGGCGGTTAAAAAACCCGGAACAATCCGGATAGGTCTAGATATTGGAGGGGGTGTGGGTACTTTTGCGGTAAGAATGAGAGAAAGAAATATAACCATAATAACAACTTCCATGAATCTAAACGGTCCTTTCAACAGCTTTATAGCATCTAGAGGTGTTGTACCAATGTATATAAGCATTTCACAGCGACTTCCGTTTTTCGATAACACTCTAGATATAGTCCATTCGATGCACGTATTGAGTAACTGGATACCGACCACGTTGCTACATTTCTTGCTTTTTGATATCTATCGGGTTCTTCGGCCCGGTGGGCTGTTTTGGCTCGATCATTTCTTTTGTGTTGAAGATCAACTTGAAGCGGTTTACGCGCCGCTTATTGAAACCGTTGGATTCAATAAATTGAAGTGGGTAGTTGGGAAGAAATTGGATAGAGGACCGGATCTACGAGAGATGTATCTATCGGCATTGCTTGAAAAGCCACTTACAAACTCTTGGTAAAGAAATAAACAAAAAATATTTATTTTTAATAAGATTGTGATATTTGATATTTGATTTGGGGTTACGCGTTAAATTAAAATATTCGTTTTTCGCTACAATGGGTATATTTTACCTAGCTTTATCTTTGATTTCTGGATTGTTTTGACACTAGTCATATTTTAACAAAATTTATGCTTACAAACGTGTTCCTTTAATGTGGCTTCCAAAAACATGTACAATTGACCCTGTTATTACTTCTTGTATTCATTTTTGATGTTTTTTTATAAATTAACTGCAACAAAAAACTATTAAAAAATATAAAGGTCATGGAAACCGTTGAAACATAATAAAGATACACTAATGCAAAAATATGATACAATATCAAGCATAGCATAATTAATTTGAATTGAAGCGTCATCAAGTAGTCATTCATGACCAAATATTAACTTATTTCATTATTTATGAAATTAACATTGTAACGGACTAGTGACTACGAGGTAATACTCCAAGTAGCAAGTTGGGAAGTTATATTGGTATGCATATTGAAGAGGGAATAACTACTACAATTTGAAATTTTGACATGTTGGCCCGATGAAAAGAAATGAATACAAAATAAATCATCACTTGAAGGTGAAAGTCTTGTAGGGGCCGAGATATATGAGGGCAAAGTACAAGTATGATTGTTACTCGAAATGAATGATGATGAAGCCACTTACGACGAATAGTCGAATACCTATGTAATAGCTCGGGTCCTGATGGAGACTACCAATCACAACGGGAAGTTGATTACGAAGATTTAAAAATGTAACGCTTTTTGACTTATTTTTATTTTATTAATGGATTGAAATCTATGTTTTGTAAATTCTAAAATAATGTATAAAATTTGAAGGTCTATATTGTTTACTTTATATTTTATGAATAAGATTTTTACTAGAAACCGGTTTGTAGGATCGGATTGAACCTGACCCGCTTTGGACCCTATATGATCCAGTATTTATGCCGTTTTGGACCCGAACACCAACATTGATCAAACGAAACCGATCTCTCGAACCGGTAAAAAAAGGATTTGTACATATCAAAATTCAAGTAAAAATCTTGTTCATAAAAATTCAAATCCCGATGCGTGCGAATGTGGATTACGTCAACCCATGCCCAACACTTACTTTATGATGCTGCCCAATTGTCATGAGCCCATCTCACAAAGCCCATGTGACAAGACCATATGGTTTATTTTGTTCGACTGCTCCCAAATCCAATACAAACCTCAAATAACTTGTAATAAGGAACTAATTTTTTTTTTCTTTTTTAACACAACCAGTGGGATTAAGCGCCAGCCAATTTTAATAAACCGTAACCTACATAAATTTAACATTTAATAATAACATTATGCACAACCATAAATTAAGACCTTGCAAAAGTGAAACAAACACAAGTTTAACGTTTAAAATCCTAAGTAAAATTAGAACAAAAAAAAAAAAAAAAAAAAAAAAAAAAAAAAAAAAACAAAAAAAAAAAAAAAAAAAAAAAAAAAAAAAAAAAAAAAAAAAAAAAAAAAAAACCACAATATATACATTAGGTTGAATGAGACGTAAAAAGAATTGTTGGATGACCTAAAGTTAATTAAATTTAGTTTATCTAAACAATTAGAAATAAAGAATAGGAATAACCCTTTGCCCATCTCTCATTCAGGAATGAAGGGACATTTAAGGTATTGTGCTTTTTCTCAAATGAGATGTCTCAGGTTTTAGTTTCACTCAAAGCATAAAACTTTAGGGTGAGCATGTGATTTTCCCACAAACTTGGTTTCCATCTGCATTGGTAGAGCGATGTCACCACGCTTTCAGCGATTTGCTGAAGATTCGCTGTTAAAAAAAATCAGTCGTTCAAGAACAAACAAATGGAAAAAAAAAAGAAAAAGAACAAAGCAAGATAGAGTGTCATAGGGTGTAAGACCTCCCCCCTCCCAAATTTTTTTTCCCGGGCGTTATTGGTCAAGCCGTGGCTTGACAGACACGGCGAGACAAAGAAAAATTCAACCGTTGGGGGGCAAAATTAAGAATCCAACCGTTGGTAAAAAAGAACAAAAATTAATTCAATTATTTTAATTCGCGATTGTAATATTTGTTTTTTTTAAGATTAAACTTTAAATTAATCAATTTCACTGTACGATGTATTTTGTTTTTTATCTGTATCTTTTGTTTCTTCCGTTGATGTTTTTTTAGTTTTTTTAGCGTTCTTCAAATTATATCTACAATAGATAATTTCTACGACGAAGTAACAAGTGTTTATACAACTCTAGTATCGAGTAGTTTTCTTTGCGATGCGCTGCTAACGTTCTGAGTTACCTCCACAACGCTGACTAGTTAAAACGCTAATTCAGTTTTTATGTATAGTAAAAATAGTCTTTAAGATTTTGTTTTGGCACATTCAACACAAGTATTCACTACCAAAACAAAAAAATAGTTCGGTGTGTAAAAAAATACGATCCGTGCGAATTAAAGAAGAATCGCTAAAAATTTAAGTGCCAATACACCACAATAAACATGCTTATAAGTTTTCAAACCTTATGTTATCATTGATGAAAACAGGTTGGTCATGTTCTCATGATCCCGGCAAATAAAGTAATGCAAAAACCACTTATTTAGAATCAAATAAGATGTTTCATCAAACGGCTTCTGGCCTGATGATACTCAACACCTTGTTAAGGTGGTGTTCATCTCACTTCTTAAGGTTGAGAGTACAAGTTTGACGTGAACAAATGTGAAGTATAGATGTAACGATTTAATGAGCTTGTGGTCCATTAGAAAAGAAAAAAAAATATATAGATGTGTTTCAACTTCCAAAGATGTACGTGGACTGTTTAAGCCCATATTTTTCAATACATTGACTTTAGTCTCTATTTGGTTAGCATGATACGAGTGAAACAATGTCTTTTAATTTAGTCATGTGCGGTAAATCTCTATGTGAAAATAGTAAAGAATAAAGTCTCATGAGTGGATATTTAATGTAGTCTGTGAAGAATTGGCTCGTTGTGGTGATTCAATTTGCTCCTCCGTTTTTAACAAATACATTGTATTTCAAATTTCAGTCTCTATTAGAATTTTGTTTTTATTTATCCAATCAATTGTTGGCTTAAATCTCATGACCCAACACAAGTCTTGTTACAAAAGTCTTGGTATTAATTCTAAATAAAAAAAAATCTTTATTAGTCGCTTTCAAAATTTGCACCCCACCAACTTGACATATTATTTGAAGTATTTAGGGTATAGGGTTTTTACATTATTTAGGTTCGTGTCATTGAGATATTGAATCTTTAGTAGGCACTCTTATCTTTCTATGGATTTTAATATAGATTATATATTGAGTAGGGCCTTATATATAGTGTGAGCCATAGCCTAGAAGTAATATGCTAATTGAAAGCCTGTTTCCGTAGACTTAGATGTTATTTTTATTTCATAGACTTAGATATAATGCTTACAAGACAACGTTTTCGTGGCAATATATTTTATTCGCTATAGTCCCGTAGACTACCAAAACGAATTTTGATTGGCAACAGCACCTATGACCACCACGAATATTCAACTCTAAATGCAAAGCCTAAAAAAGCATGCTAAGAAGTAAGAACAATCTATTAGCATTATGTTAGGAAATAATATCTCAAAAGAGTAAAGTTTGTTATTATTTTCTCTGTTTTGATACAAATAACTATTTTATTTTAAACTTCTCAAAATTAGTAATTCATCCTACTTTTGTTTCCGATAACTCCAAACCGCTACAACCGTTGGTTTTTTCTGTTAAATAAATGGTATTTTAGTCTTTATATACATAAGGACTATTTGTATAATTTATGCAAATAACTCAAATAAATAGAGGACCAAATGTGCAATATGATCAAACCCACTGCCATCCACCTCCACCTCCACCGTCGCCTTGCTGGCAACACACAAACATCATCATCTTCATCATCATCACACCAGACCCACCACCATCGTCGCCGCCACCTAAGGATAAGAGGACCACTGCCACTAGGTTCTACCATCGCCATAGACAGTGGCGAAACTTCATATTAAACAGTGGGGTTGCCAAGATCATATATGTAGAATTTTAAGGGATTTCGTAGGTTGACGGCCTATATATATAAAAAAAATTTTGGTCGAAATCGCGAAATTTACACTACGCGCGAAAAAATCTGGGGTTGCCAGGCCCACACTGAGCTTCGTCCTTGGCCATAGACCGTCGCAATTCTCAAATAAAAGTTGTCATTCCCGCATAAATTATACAGGCGATGGGAGTCTGCTGTAGGAAAATATGTCAAAAGTAGAGACTGTTGGGGGAAAATTTTGAAAGCGGAACTGGCAGCGGCCAATTCAACAGAGTATGGATTATTAAAATCAAAATTTCCAAGATTTTTAGAATGAATTTATTATTATTATTTTGTTTATGAAAGGATTTTTATCTTTGGTAAGTTTATTTTAAAAATTTATCTTGAAGGTTAAGTTAGAGTTTGTAATAGTTTATAAATATGGGTAAGACGTTATTGCCTTTTGTAAGAGTCAAGATTTAAGAAATATAATGTAGAGGATTTTACAGAAAACGGAAACGAAACTTGGATCAATTGAGAGTCGCCAATGACTTTCAGATCAAACGAATTTGATGATTTACTTCAAATTCTTTGATCGGATAAAACTCAATTGTAATTGAAGAACAAGTGTGATTAATTTGAGAGTGAATTTTGAACCAGAATGCACGACCCCAGCCAGGGGCTCTGCCCCTTGGACCCCGCCAGGGGCTGCCGCCCCTTGGACCCCGCTACCGGGGGCTGCCGCCCCCTGACCCCCGCACTAGACACAATAGACTCAAACAAGTGTGCACCCCGCACCCAACTTATTTAATGACTATTATGTCTTATCAACAACCTAAGTTAATTCCAATTACACCAAAATATCCAACATATAATACAAGAAAGAGTCGTTTTTTTAATATACATGATCTTAACCTGATTCCACATTGCCAACATTCACTTTATGCTGGACTGCTGAAGTATATGACTTGACTTTCTTGAAACATTTGATCATCTGTCGAATTAGAAGATGTTTTGTGAGCTAACAAATTTAATACATTTGACTATGTGATATTAAAAGTTTTGACCTTACATGGTAGAAGATGTCTACACGACATACTAAATTAAATAATTATTCTTAGTCACACGTACAAATGTACAATATAAGAAGATCGACATGCACACCTTATTTATTTGCAGCATTACAACTTTACCAAATATCCCTTGCTAGCATGCAACATGAGCTCAACAATTAACATTTCAATTTTATTGTTTTTACCATCATATCTTTTGTCATTTGAAGAAGTAGAACGCCTAATTGATGACGAATTCTGAGAATCCATTGCTAAGAAAAAAATTCAAATGCAAAGATTTGAATAATTAAAGAATGTATGTGATGAACAATTGAATCAGTTAACGATTATGATGGACTAGAACAAATTGTCCATTTGAAACTCAAAATATGTAACTGAATACTAAAAAGGAATAATCAGGGGATAAATTCAAATTGTTCATTTTACATTTTTACATAATGTTGGGTCTTACCGTTTTAATATTCAGGCCCAATAATGATTTTGATATATATTTTGAAAACGAAAAATCAATGAGCACGACATACAACGTAATTGCTGAAAAGAGACTATCAAATCACAGTAACGAGTCACTAAAGTTAAAGACCATGAGTAGAAACTACAAATTTACCCAAAGAACGAAGGAAATGATAAACGAAATTCATGTTTATTACTTTTTTCTTTTGTTGTATTTTATTGTTTTAATTGTTTCTAGGGTTAAAAATAATGGTAGCCTTTCACTTTGTAGTGTATGTGAGTGTCTATTCTTTTTAGACTCGATCTTTAGTATAATTACTATACAAGGACTCCATGAATTGATTATCCATAAATTGAATAGCATAAGAGAGATATGTGAAGCAACATGCGATGATTAATAGATTATTTTTTTTTACTTTGTCATTCTAATTGTTTTTTGTTTTTTTTTTTTTTTTTGAAAGATCTATATCATATAAACACAAAACCGAAAACCTGAAAACCAGGCCGGAGCGAACAACAAACAACCAATTACACCGTTACAAAATTACACCAATCAATTCATTTAACCGATTTCTTTCTAGATCTATTTTTATACCAAAGATTTGATTTCACTAAAAACTTCATCCACCTTCGCTTGCTTTCCGGAGAATTTTAACTCATTCCTAGCCTTCCATATACTCCAACACGATACGATGATAACTCCAAAAAGAGCCTCCTTCACAGCAGAACTTTTCCTACTGTGAATATGGATCTCCAGGAGATCACGAACAAAGAAAGCAAAAATATGCGGGTTGCGACACCAGGAGCTAACTTTCTGCCAAATCATTGTTGCAAACCAGCATCCCGTAAACAAATGATCCGATGATTCCTCCATCTCGTTGCAGAGAGAGCAATTGCTATTGCCATTGACAATGCCTCTCGTTTTTAGCGCCTCCATCGTCGGAATACGATTCATCTCCGCTCTCCATATAAAAATCCTGCATTTCGCTGGAACCCCCATTTGCACTGATCCATAACGTATCTACTGCTATAATCATTGGAACCAATCAACATCTTCTTCACTCCTGCTACACTGAAGGATCCGTCCCCGTTCCCGTTCCATAACCACCCGTCCCGCCTGTCCGATAGGACAACCGGGCCCAACAACTCCTGCAGCAATACCGACTCCTGAATCTCCTCCGGCGTCTCCGGATCGTGCTTCCACAGCCATAGCCCATTGCTTTCAATCCGGTCCCGAACCCTGCAAGTTTTCACAATTTTTAAACGAAAAAGGTTAGGTAACAATAATTTTAAAGGAACATCGATCACCCAAGGATCTAGCCAAAACATAATATTAGCACCGTCTCCGACCAATCCTTTGAAAAATTTCCGGATCGGAGTTCCAACACTGTTTGGTTTTTTGATGACCGAGCAAATGGCATTCCAAGCACCCCCGAGAGATTTCTTCACTAGGAGGAAATCCCAATCCAAGCCACCAGAATGCAGAGCAACAATAACTTTAACCCACAGGTTGGTGCCTTCCGTTTTAAACCTCCACGCCCATTTCGTTAAAAAAGCCGTGTTTGAGTCCCTTAACCTGGTCAGACCCCGACCCCCAACCTTAATAGGAGAGGCCACTCTATCCCAAGCCACCCAATGGACGGGTTTCTTCTCCTCAGAACCCCCCTCCCCCTACAAGAACCTTTTGATCAAGCTTTCAAGATCGTTAATTACTTTTGTAGGAGCCCGATAGAGAGAGAAGTAGTACACCGGGAGAGATTGGAGAACCGCATGGATCAACGTGATCCTCCCACCTATAGAAAGAATCGCCGATTTCCTTGACGAAAGACGCCTCTCGAAGACTTCGTACACTGGCACCCAATTAGCGACAAGATTCATGTTCGCCCCAACCTTCAAACCCAAATACTTTGAGGGTAAATATTCGACCTTACAACCAACCGTCTCCGACACTTCCGACACTTCCTCTGCCGAAACCCCGACGCCAAACAAGCTAGATTTACTCATGTTTACTTTGAGGCCGGAGTAGTTATGAAAACACCTCAAAATTCTAACCACATTCACCATATTTTCCTTAGACCACTCACCAAGGATCAGAGCATCGTCCGCGTACAGCAAATGAGATAAAAGAGGCCCATCATTCGGCAACTGGAGACCAGTAACTAAGTTCTCGATGCAAGCCTTATCAAACATACAAGAGAGCGCCTCCATAGCGATCAAAAATAAAAATGGGGAAATAGGATCACCTTGACGCATACCCTTAGAGCATGGGAACTCAAACGTAGGGGATCCGTTCACCAAGACTGCAGCCTTTGCAGAAGATAAAACTCCTGAAACCCACTCACACCATTTCCTAGGAAACCCCATCTGACCCAATACCTCAACAACAAAGTTCCAATTAATGTTATCGTCGGCTTTTTCAAAATCGATCTTAAGAAAAAAAGCACGCTTTTTGCTGTTCCTTATCCAAGCATAGATTTCGTTAAAAATCAGAGGGCCGTCCAAAATAAACCTGCCTTTCAGAAAAGCCGATTGCGAGTCCGACACCACCAGACCAATGACTCTCTTAAGCCTATTGGATAAAACTTTAGATATGACTTTGTTAATCACCCCAACTAAACTTATCGGTCTGTAATCATTGAGATCCCCAGGATCCTTGACTTTAGGAATAAGGGTAATAAAAGAGGTACCACACCTAGTACTTATTCACCTTAATTGTGTTACTTCATTAGATGCATGAATCATGATTGTTGTATAGAAAATGATCTCAACGAAGACGGTAGATTCAATCCGCAAATTGACTACATAAATGCCGTTATATATACTAAACTGAACTTTGTTGGGTACACATTTGTATGGTTGTGACTTCTCGGCTGGAATGGTCTCGATGGCAGCTTGAATGGTCTCGATGTTGCTGATACTGGAAGGGTCTCGATGATGCTAAAGCTCTCGATGAAGGGTCTCGGCTGGATGCTTTCTGATGCTCTCGATGGCCTCTCGGCTGGGTCCTCTCGATACATTGTTAATTCCTCTCGGTGGACACTGTTTGTTACTGTTGGGCCGCAACAATGTTTAGTTTGTTTATTGATTAGTCGTGGGCCCTTGTAATTATTGGTGATATATAAACCAATTGCTTTTCATTAATTAGGTTAACTGTTCATAATTTCGGAGCACTGTAGCAGTCGATTCTTTGTTATTCAAGAACACCAATCGTACCAGTCAATCCTTTGAGGTTGAGTGCGATTAGGGAATACAATATCATT
>WOUH02000014.1:12247452-12273809 GCA_009936405.2 Stevia rebaudiana
GTGCACTTAGCGTCTAGGAGGTGTACAGTCTCCACAACAAGTCTAAAGTACCCAAACCGTCTAACTACCCCTGTGTTGGAAAAACAGTAAAACATTTTATGGTAAAGAGGGGTAGACGAACTCACCTTGCGTTTAGTAACAGAAGTTATGTTCATGTATTGTGTTAATCAAGATTAGAAGAGTCGTATCATGTTCCAAGTTGTACCATGTTCCAAGTTGTATCAAGATTAAGACCCTGTTCATAAATCAAGTGTATACTCTTGATTAATATGGATAGTTTCGTCTCACGTTGATTATGGCATAATCGTCCTTACGCGATCCGACACGTCCTCACATGTATTAGTTTATTTAACCGCGTTCTTGTGTTTACATACGATACTATCGGATTGATTGTGTATATGGGTGGGTGTATATATATATATATATATATATATGTTTATATCTGTTTATATTTGTAAATAGGTATTTGTATCGACGTTCTGTTAACTATATATACATATATATTTTCACACATTTGTTATACTATGAACGATCGTGTCAAGTAATCATTTTGTCTGTTTTCTTAGGAATACTCATTGTATAAGAAAAAATAAAACCTTTTAATCTAACACTATGTGTTGGTTTACATGGCAAACTAAGATGTTATCTGTCTCAAATTCATATATTATAGTTGTTTAAGTCATATATTATTAGTTAACAATATATTAGTTAGTAAAGAAAACATACCTAGGAATTGTTGCTTTAACACCTTGTTTTGATTATTTATAAAATGTTTGTTGGTTATAATATATCGTGATATCGCTATAAAATGTTACGCTTTGATAAAGTGTGTAAAAATATCAATCTCAACATTAGGTTATATGAATTCACTTAGTCATAATTAATATTGGTATGATCCAAATAGTCGTAATATATATATATATATATATATATATACATATCATGAGTTTTTATAATTCCGTTTAAACGATTAATAACGGTTCTTTTATCAAATCAATTATCCAGTCACGTTTAACCAACAATACTTTTATAAGTTTGTATCCTAAATTTTCTACTAATAATGTTACGTTTATCAAATATGAATCAAATCTATATTTTAGTTTTAGCATATTTTAGTTTTAGCATTTTAATTTTCTACTAATACGTCCTCTCTATTACTCTCGTTTATCGTCCGATTGGTTTAATCAATTTTTATCCGACTTTTATAATAGTTTACCAATCATATATAACGATATTCCCTTATTATTCAACTCTCGTTTCTCAATCGCGCTCGATCACTCTCGATACGAATTGAATGATATTAACGATAATAATACGTGAGTAGTTAAAATGGAATGAATTAGGGCGTGCGGTTATACCTTCCGGTTCGGTTCGCGTCTGAGGACCCGTTTAGATAACCGTGAACCCGTTTTAAGATCCGGGTACACCGTTAAGCTCGTTTTGCACCACGAGTCTAACCAAGCAACCGGTTTTCGTGTTGACTGAGTTTGACCATCCTTGACCAGTTTGACCAGCTTTGACCATGGTTGACCGGTATGACCGGGTTTGACTCGTGACTCATTCTAGCCGGAAAACAGCCTACAACACCACCAAGTACCAACCACCACCGTCGTACTACTTCCGGCAGCCGTCGGCAGTCGCCTCAACCACCGCCAACCCCCATCATCACAGCCTAAAAACCCTAGTCTGTTGTCAAGAGGGTTGAATACACACGAAAATCAAAATCAAACCACTAGATCGGAACTACAAGAACCAAAGAAGAAGTCGTCGGATTCCTTACCGTTCGTCGGAAGGGGAGGTTCGCCGGTGCTGCAGTGAGAAAGAGCCACTGCGACGCCGCCAAGGATCCGGGTCGGAACCCTAGCCGTAGTACGCGACCACCACCACTGTCGACGGTGGTCTTCGTCTCCGACTCACGCATCAACAGTAACAAGTACAAGGGTCGTACAGGTCGGGGGAAGAGTCGTCAAACATCCCTGGGTCGTCGACGGTGCTGGGTTGCGTCGGAAAAGTCCCGAAATCGCCAGCTTTGACCGGGTTTTTCACGAGTTTGGAGGTCGATTCACATGTCGGGTCTTTGGGAGATGTTGGAGAACGCGACGAGACAAAGACAGGGGTGTAGTCCGTTCATCCCGCCGCCGCATCGCCGGCGTACCGCCGCCGTAGCTCCGTCGAGCGTCGCCGACGTATGCCGAAATCCGGCGAAGTCCTCTTTCTCTCTCTTAAACGTGCTTGTGTGTGTTGATGGAATAAAATGAGGATAAGGAGGTTGAGATATTTTTAATAGGAAGGATTTCAAGTGTGGTTTTCGTACCGGGTCGGTTTGTATCCTCATGCCACACAAATTGTAACAAGCACTTATCACGGTTTACTTTCTAAATCTAAATATTCTGTGAATGAATCAAATATTCGTAGCTAGTTTTATTTCATTAACGTTACCAAGGTGGTGATAAAATAGTTAAAACGCGTTAATATCGTATAATTACATTGTCCGGTCGTTTCTCTGAGTTTCTCGCACCAAATGTGATTATTTTTATTCCGTTATTTTTAATATTCATAATAAACTATAGAATACTTATATTTACTTTGATTCACACATCATGACAGTTAATCGGTTTGGTCTCGTAATTACGCGTTAAACGCGGTTTTTACCGTTTTACGCACTCACTTTGTATTTTTGTCGTTCCGAGAGACTTTTTGTTCTTTTAATATTATTATTATTATTATTATAAATCTTTGTGGATAATTAAATCTCTCGATTTTGTTAGTTCCAGTTGTCAGTCGGGTAAACGGTTAATCGTCTGTTTTTATTTGTAGGCTCTCATTATTTACATAAACGCTTGCCAGACAAGTCTGTTAACATATATGGGCTTGTATTTGATGGACCGTTGCTTACATGGGCCGAACCTCATATTGGGCCTAGCTTGCTCAGTCTATTGGGCCAAAGGTCCAATATCGAAATTTGCCAAATGTTACAGGCACTCCGAAGGCACTTGCCACGTCAGATCCACATTGGATCCACGTCAGATTCGGAGTGACACAAAGAACAAAGTTTTAAGTTAGGAGTGGTGAGAGTCAAAATGATAGTTAGGAGTGACATCGACCAATACCCTATAGTTGAAAGTATTAAAATCTAATAACCCTTTATAAAAATTTGATAAATTTCAAAAGAGAAGTGCAAAAATCGGTTTGATTATGCTACAATGACTTATTGAGGTCCAAATGTAGTATGCTACTAGGCATGCCAAAGATATATGTTCAACCGAGGCTCTCCCTTCTCCACAGAGTTTGCCAATGTCGGATCTTATTTAGACTTAATTATTACACCTAGTAGGATCAAAGTGTTAAGTTGGGAGTGGTGAGAGTTAAAGTGATAGTTGGGAGTGGCAACAACCAATACCATATAGTTGGAAGTATTAAAATTCAATAACCCACTATTAAATGACATTATTACTACTTGTAGGGGAAGGTTCATTGGAGAACCATAAAAGAATATGGAACTGTGGAACACCTGTGGACATCAAGTACAAAAAAAAGAATTCAGTACAAAAAAAAATCTATTTAAAAAAATTACAATACAAAAAAAATTCAATACAAAAAAATCCAGTATAAAAATAATTAACGACCCACAAGTGTTTCTCAGCTCCCTAATTTTTTATGGTTCTCCAGTGAACATTTCTCACGTATTCCAAAGTGTTGTATGGGTTGTATAAGTTAGCAGCCAGATCACATGTGATACCATTGACATCTATACGTATAGGTGTTATATAGGTGTTAGTGACTTTCAAAATAATCAATGCTGGTGTCTATATAGCCCATGCCTCTCAACACACATTCCTCGTATTTCTTAACTATGTTTCTTTCTTGTATCACTCATAATTGGTGGAAAAACGATGATGTGTTAATGTTGTCTTCCTGCAATCATTCTAACATTGTGACATTTCTTTTATAAGAAATGCTAACAGAGTAAGTTTTAAATTAAAAACTCTTGCTTGGTTTGACATAATTAAAAGCATCATTTTAACATTGATGGTATATCTTGTACTCTATTCTTCCAATGAAGAGGGGGTGTAAGCTTACCTATACATCCCATCCTCTTTTAAGGAGGTTTTATAGTCAAAGACAAGTCAAACGTCAAAACGATGTGGTATACTCAAACTAGTCATTCGGCACAGAATGAAGATAAAGACAATAGCAAAATCAATTATGTTAAAAAAGATGCTTGCCACATATCAAGCTTTAATATCTCTCCGTTTTCACAAAGACAAAGTTAAATCAATGCTCATGGTTCTCTATATTTAAAGCTGAAAATATGTCCTTGATTAGCTCTGGGCCCATTACAAAAATTTTAATTTTAAGAGATAAAAGAGTGAATAAAAGGAGTACGAAAAAAAGCATGGTTTGACATTTCGACTACCGGATATAATTTTAGTTTCTCTCGCATCATGAATGATCAAGAGAAAAGGTGCTGAAAGTTCATCATAATTTATTATACAACATTTGAGTGGTCAAATGTGACAGACCACCCAAAGTCCCAAACCTAAAAGACAATGTTTTTCGGACACGCTAACAGACCTGTGACAGCCCTGCACTAGAACGTTGTAGAAGGAAACCGACTCACGGTTCTAAAGTCAAGCCAAGAGTTAAGGTTTGAACTACTATCTTTGTGTCACACTCGCGCTTAGGTTTAGACCCTGACTGGAATTTCCCAGTCATCCCCATGGTGGGCTGACCACCCAAAGCATCACATAATAGGATTTGAATTGTAGAAGAAATTACAGAAAATAAAAATGAAAACGAAAAATGGTTTCCTGGATAATATTGAGAGTAGTATGAATACTTTCATATAACAACAATTTGACGGTTCACCGTAATTTCTTTGATTGGGTAAGCTCATTTTGAATTGAAGAACAACTATGTTTTTTTATGGTGATTGTACCACATAGATGATCGATCAATTGCAGGAGCGTATGTACCGTTTTGGAGTTGCAAAACTACCCTAGGCACTTTTCAATGAAAATTTGAAATTGGCAAAATTGGCCCCTAAATTTAAATTTATCTTGAATTTCATCTTGTGAAATTTCAAAATTTAGCTCGACTCAAACAAGTGTGCACCCTGCACCCGACTTGCTTAATGACTATCATGACTTATTTGATCAAGCAAGTTAATCTCAAATACACCAAAATATCCAACATGAACTTGGGTCTTCTATGGAAAACCCCAATCCCTTAACCTATATGGCACTTTGCTGGTGGTTAAGTGAGATTAGAGGAGTTATCACTAAGAGTGAAGTGTTTCTGAGCCTTATTATGATATTTAAATCTAAACACTTATGTTGTATTTGATAGGCGTAATCACACCCAAATACTGAGATGAGTGAGCGGTGATCACTACAAAGATTAGTGGTTATCACGACCATACTAGTGAGGTGAGTTAAAAGGTGATCACTACATTAATTCACGAATATGATTAACTTAGATTCAAATGTCTTGGTGAGTGTGAAACATTTGTCACAATCAGTGGCGTGGCTTGAAAAAATGAGACGGGTGACCGTGCTATTCTAGGAAAATTCATGAGTGGCCGACCTATATATATAAACAAATTTCAGTCGAAAATCATGAATTTTATACTACATGCTAAAAAATAACAGTGACCTGGGCCACCCCAGAACCGCCCCTGGTCACAATTAGTAAGTAGACTATCTACATTGGCATGTAAACCAATTCTTGGCCGCGTTTTAAGGCTCAACTTTATCCTTTAGTATGATCTATTGATCTTGGTGCATGATCATGTAATATTGTAATGGCTAGTGTAACATGCATAGGAGTCCCATCTAACTAAATGAATGGCTATGTGATCCATACTTAAAAAACTTCTTTCATGACTTTTATTTTTATGTGTTCAATCTGACAAACACGTTAAGTTTTTTTTTTTTTTTTTTTTTTTTTTTATTTGTTCAATCTGACAAACACGTTAATTTTTTTTTTTTTTTTTTTTTTTGTAGACTCAAACAATATAAAGGCACCCATTGTTTATTAATTATTATTAACATAGAATCCATAAGCTGTATCAAAAATAGACCCATTTTAAGCGGCTGGGATTTAACCACTCACTCAACGTCAACAATATAAAAATAAACATGATTAGTTATCTGTGTAATTGCCATCTATCAACAGTCTTTTATTATAAGTGGATGTTAACCTGTTTTATATTATTATTTAAATTTGAATGGCTTAAATAAATAACAATGTGCTAACATCGTCTTCTACATCCATCTCCTATTTAAACTTATCCTTCTCCTTCCATCTCTTTCGCAACTTGAATTTCACAAACCATTTCTCGTGACAGTTTTCTCCAAACAGCTACTCTAAATCATTATCACTACCCTAGTGAATCAACAGAACTCATACACAAATCTCAGTCACTCAATCATTAATCGAATCGGACATCAATACATCATCCAATTCGCTTCTGCAAATAACGATTTACGTGAATTGATTATTTTGATTGATTGTTCGATCGATTTATCAATTGATTAAGACGCTTAGGTTTTGGATTACTGTTGATGTTTGATTGAATAATAGAATGAGACTCGGGACGAGTGCGGCGGAGAGAGACGGCGAACGACGGAGGACGGTGGCGGAGGATGAAGATACAGTGGTCGGAGAAGAGTATGTGGTGGAGGACGTTCGGGATCACGATAGCTTAAGGAAACGACGGAGTAGGTTTACATTGTTGGCTAGAGATCTAGGGCTTGATGCGAGTCGCAGAGGTTTCAACAGAGAGAAATTCATTGATGGAATCACAGGTTGTTCTCCCGGACTCTTCATTTATCCTCATAACAGGTTCGCTTCGTTCTTTATCTCACACGCATACGCACACACGATCCGTCTGTTTCTCTCTGTATCTATATGTATATATCTATATGTATATCTGTATCTATATATGTACACGCAATGTGTGTGTTTTTTCAGTTTTTGTTAAAACTTAAATTACGTGACAAGAAGAATCTTAGATGTTATGATTTGTGGGAAGAAATCTCAGCCGTTACTTGTCTTGGCTCTATTGGTCAAAGTCAAAATAAATATATTACTAATTATAAGCAGATTACTAATTATAAGTTTAGTAGTTTGTTTGTATATGTTGATGAACTTTTTGACGTGAAAACGAAGTATAGACATAAACGAACCAACATATAAATGAATAATTAAGCGAAGATTAACTTATAATTTCAAGAGATACACATTATGTTTTATGATCTTAAAACGATTTTCTAATACTTTGACATAAAAAACCTTAACACATATAGCCGTATATTAAATAGAGGATCAATTTTAATTATAGAACTGCAAGAACAACATAACAATTCTTTTTTTTTTTTTTTAATAACAACGAACACACAATCGTATCTTTACTTCTTAATGAATAGAAGATAATACGATCTACCCGGAAAGAGAAAAAAAATTATAAAAAAAAAATGTTAGTCATGTTTATCTATTCAATTAAAGTAAACTTGTCATTGAATAATTCTCAATATATTTGCTATATATAGAAAATGTATGAATCATCTACCGGAGAAGTTTAAAAAAAAATTTAGCCGCCAGTGAAATGTTCTCTTTATTTGTATGTTTTAAAATTTAGCCGCCAGTGAAGTCATTGATTTTGAATTTTGATGTAGAGGTATCATCATACTTTTAGATATATTTATATTTATGTGGCTATGATACTATTTTTATGCCATCAAATAAAGGAAAAAGAGAATTTCCAATTTTAACAAAATAAAATTTGGATTACAAAGGGACCAACATCTCTAGCATAGGCAAATTTGTGTTTTATTTAGCTAAAACCTCTGAGCACAATAAGCGTATTAAAATATAATTTCAACTTTTATTTTTCAACTATAATTGTATAATTGTAAGTAATCATTTTATAAACATTTACGGCACGTTACCGTTTGACAAAATAATAAACAATCTCACAATGTCTGAAAAAAAGTAAAAAAAAAAAAAAAACAATTTGATAAAGGCATCCTAGACCCATCATGTTAGCTTTTCTTTTAATGATCATTATGTTAAATATATACGAACACAAAAGGCAAATCTGAAGATTGAGATTATCGATCATTATGTGTTTAAGTGTCTAAAAAAATGTCATAAACTTTATTTTGTCGTGCTTATTGTTAAACTTTAATATTAACACATTCTTTTAGTAAAGTCAAACGGAATACAGTGGTTAATGGCGCAACGTGTGTTACCAATATACTCAAGGTTTTGCATGCGATTATTAGAAAATTATATTACAATTCTTATCCAACTCACAATCAACATTGTCAAACCAAAGTTATTAGCTGGATTAATAGAATAACTACTGTACTTGATTATTTCTAATTGCAATTAAATTATATTTTTTTTCTTAAAATGAGTCATTACTTATGACCGTTGCTAATATTTTTATAGTCTTAACTTGGTTATTTAATTACAGTTATTTCTTATTATAATTAGTACAGATCAACAAAATATTATAGTCTTTACTCTTTAACCGTATCATTCTTTGAAGATCCAAATCGTTTACTTCATCTTTGAGATTGTGATTGATTAAATTAAGATTCAAAGCAATCTGATTCCCTTTTATTCTTACAGAAAATAAGATATTATAAATCACTATTTAGCTCTTGCATAGGCCTATAAACGAACTGAACAGTTCATGAACCGTTCGTGAACTGTTCTTCAGGAAATTCGTTTAAGTTAGACTATTTATTAATTGAACGAACATGAAAAAACTATTTGTGTTCGTATATTTAAACAAACGAACATAAAAACACATATTGTTCGTTTATTAATGTTCACGAACTGTTCGGTTATGTTCGTTTATTTATGTTCGTATGTGTTTGTTTGTGTTCATTTAACAATCTATTTTTATTATTATTTTAATAATATATAAAAATCATTAATATCAATATTTCATATGTCGGTCACTCGTTTGTTTGAGTATTTATATTGTTCAGTTATGTTAAGTAGTGTTCATTTATATTTGTTCGTTTGTTTACGTTCCTTCGTGTTCATTTAAGTTCGTGAACTGTTCGTTTAACTTCTTAACGAACGAACACCAAACGAACACATCCATTTCCTTTATAAACAAACATGAACACAAAATTTATATTCGTTTTTGTGTTCGTATTCGGTCAAAGTTAAATGGACAAACACAAACATGCCTCTGTAAATGTACAATCTATCTTAATCTTATCTTTCTTCATAAGTTAAACATATACAAACGAGTGTTGTTTGAGTCATGTGTAGATAATTTTTACTAAATTGAATACCATCAAATGCAAACTTGGATGAACTAATATATATATATAAATTGTTAATATATACTTTTTTTAGGTAAACCATCATAATAATAATAATTTTTGGATGCAGCAGATGGTACAGTGCTTGGGAGAAATTCATATTATTATGGGCAGTATATTCTTCTTTCTTCACTCCAATGGAATTTGGGTTTTTCAGAGGATTACCAGAAAACCTATATTTTTTGGACATTGCTGGTCAAGTAGCTTTCCTCATTGACGTCATCTTACAATTTTTTATAGCATACAGAGATACTCAAACCTACAAAATGGTTTCTAATCGAAATCTCATTGCTGTTAGGTTAGTTAATCCTTTTCTTTTTCTTTAATATAAACTATAAACATTCTTCATTGAATGTAGTCTTTACCAATATCATAACATGACACAAACTTAATCAGGTTTTGGGTTGTCATATCAACCGTTTGAGTTTACTTTTTTTTTAACTGTTTACAACCTGTATAACCCATTTGTTACAATCCGTATTTTGATTTTTTTAGATAAATGGGTCGATATACGAATTAAAGTTTATATTTCTGTTACTGCAGGTACCTCAAATCTCATTTTTTGTTTGATATACTTGCATGTATGCCTTGGGATAACATATACAGGGTATAATACTCTAAAACTCTATATATATATATATATATATATATTTTTAATTCGATCATGATTCATCAACATTTATTATTCATTTATTTGTTTACTATGCAATAAAAGGAATATTTTTTCCATAAAAGATAATAAACAGATGCTTTTTAGGTTTGAAAGAAACTTCAAAATTCTGTATAAAATACTAATTTGGATAGAGAGTGATTGAAAGAAATTCTCTGTCTCACATGATTTGGGTTAAAACTAATTAAATGAAAATGCAAACTCAAAATTTGGTGATATCAATTATGGGTTGAAAAAGAAAATTTCCATCTATTTTTAAATTTTATATGGATCCAAAGGGTTAATTAGTTCAAATTCACTTATTTGCCACCGAAGAATATAAATGTTGAGTATAAATATATATCATTAAATACTGACAAGATGCATTTGCTATTGTGTTTTTACATATAAAAAGCAGAAAAATCAATTTTTCACACATAACTTTATTTGAAAGAATAATGATATAACTTATAAGGCATGTAATGTTCATAGTATCTTATGAATACTACTTGCAAGTTGCAAAAAAGTCTTCAACATGAATGAACCAATATGAAATGATTATTTATATAATTATATGAATATATGATGATGACTAACTGCAAACTGTGTGAAACTATCAGGCTTCCGGAAGAAAAGAAGAAGTGAGATACCTTTTGCTAATAAGATTAGTTCGAGTACGCAAAGTTCTTGAATTTTTTTCAAGGCTGGAAAAAGACATACGCGTTAACTACTTGTTTTCAAGGATCATAAAACTTATAGCTGTTGAACTTTACTGCACACATACTGCAGCATGCATCTTCTATTATTTAGCTACAACATTGCCAGCTGTCGAAGAAGGTTACACGTGGATTGGAAGTTTAAAACTTGGTGATTATAGTTACTCAAATTTCAGAGAGATTGATCTTTGGAAACGATATACAACGTCATTGTATTTTGCAATCGTTACTATGGCTACAGTTGGTAACTTAATTCACAACATTTAATTTAATTTAAATTTTTTTTTGGATGTTTGTTGACATGTATGTATGTTTTTGCAGGTTATGGTGAAATCCATGCTGTAAATTTGAGGGAGATGATATTTGTGATGATTTATGTATCATTTGATATGGTTTTGGGTGCGTATTTGATCGGTAATATGACAGCGTTGATTGTGAAAGGATCAAAAACAGAAAGATATAGAGATAAAATGACGGATCTTCTTAAATATATGAACAGAAATAGACTTGGTAGAGACATACGTAATCAAATTAAAGGTCATTTAAGATTACAGTATGAAAGTAACTACACTGATTCTGCTGTTCTTCGTGATCTTCCAATTTCTATTCGCGCCAAGGTATTTATATATATATATATATATATATATATATATATATATAAAAGTTTATAAATATTTAATGAACTTAGAAGCTTGTAATATTGTTTATTGTTATGCTAAATAATATATACATTTTTGCAGATATCACAAACGCTGTACAAGTCATACATTGAAAAAGTTTCTCTTTTTAAAGGATGCTCGTTGGAATTTATCAACCAGATTGTAAGTCAGTTTTGAAACTTGAAGTTTAATTCATCATGTTCTTACTGATTATGAAATAATTGCTATTTATATACATATTTATATATATTCAATAATAACTTATGGAATGTTCAAAGTAAGTTTATATAAATTTAGCTTTTTATTAGAGCCTTGCTAAAAATACATGCCTTATATTTCAGGGTCTTTAATTCTTTGAATATAGAATCAATAAAGTATATTGGTATTAATTACTGATGACATTTTATTGGTTATTTATAATTTTATGTATTTCTGAATAATTTAATGTTTATTCAGGTAACTAAAGTTCATGAGGAGTTTTTTCTCCCAGGTGAAGTAATTATGGAACAAGGCAATGCAGTTGAACAACTATATTTCATCTGTCATGGTGAGCTGGTATAATTTCTTTTCCTTTAATATTATTATTTTTTTTATTATTATTTTGTATTCAGTTCTTTCTTCACATCATTTATCTCGTTGTTTATCCCATCATAATATTAATTTGGAGTAATTTTTATATGATATATTAATAAAATTAAATCTCATACAGGAAGAAATTGGCATATGTGAAGATGGATCCGAAGAAACTGTATCAATATTAAAACCTCACAGTTCATTTGGAGAAGTTTCTATTTTATGCAATATTCCACAACCGTACACAGTTCGAGTTTGCGAGCTTTGTAGACTTCTTCGAATCGACAAACAATCTTTTTCTAATATTCTTGAGATATATTTCCATGATGGCAGAAAAATTCTAAACAATCTAGTCGAGGTAATTTATTTTCACTATTAATTTACATGATTCATTTTAAAATCAATTTTTTAAACAATATATTGATTTTCGCAGGAAAAAGCAACCGATGATCGTATGAAGCAGTTAGAGACAGATGTGACATTGCATATTGGAAAACACGAAGCTGAGCTGGCACTGCGGGTCAATAGTGCAGCTTATTATGGTGATTTGTATCAGCTTAAAAGCTTGATTCGAGCTGGAGCCGATCCTAACAAGAAAGATTATGATGGAAGAACACCATTGGTATGTAATTTACATAAATATGTCAATTTAAGTTTTTTTTTTTTTAAACGTGTCGAAACTTTCCAAATTGTATCTTCAGTTCATAAAACTTCATAAACTGTTTATTACCATCATTGACTCATTGTAACCATTTACTTTTGTAACTGTATTTAACAACTTACTTATTCAATTTTTTAATAACTTAAAATATACATCTTCATACAAAAATCTAAACATAGTCAAGATCTTTTTTTTTAACATTCTGATTTAAGTTATTTAAAAATATGAATTGCTTCAAAAAATTATGTTTTATAAATATAAAACACTTATTTTGTAATCTTATTTGCCACGTGTTAGTATACTATGGTTCGTCAGATTTTTTTATTAAAAGTATTATTTAAAAGAACTTACGTAGTTTATTTCAAATGAAACTATACTAGAGAATATTTTCTTGTTTATTAATTTTTATTTAGGTTGGGTAATAATTTATTGACATGAACAGCATCTTGCTGCATCAAAAGGATATGAAGACATCACTCTTTTCCTTATTCAAGAAAAAGTCGAACTTGACGTTTTAGGTATGCGTCATTACCAAATGTATTTAACAGATATTACGATTTTTAACCGACTAATTAATTATTATGACTCGTAGATAATTTTGGAAACATGCCTTTATTAGAAGCTATTAAAAATGGTAATGATAAAGTGGCTTCATTACTAGTGAAAGAAGGTGCAACATTAAAGATAGATGATGCTGGTTGTTTCTTATGCGCGACGGTTGCAAGAGGCGATATTGATTTTCTTAAACGGATACTATCCAACGGGGTTGACCCGAATTCAAAAGATTTTGACTTTCGAACACCACTTCATGTTGCTGCTTCACAAGGTTCTTATATAATTGTTAAGCTGCTAGTTGAAGCTGGAGCTAGTGTTCTATCAAAGGACAGGTATGGAATTTATATAATATATACGATTTTGAATTATTTTTATAAAAAAAATAAAATATTACAAGTTGAGTAATCAGATTCAAAATCTGGAAAAAATTATACTATATGGTTTTGAATATGCAGATGGGGTAACACACCTCTTGATGAAGGGAGAATGTCTGGAAACAAGATGTTGATCAAATTACTTGAAGAAGCAAAATCTAACCAGTTGTCAGAACTTCCAGAAGGTTCTCAAGAAATTACAGGTATTATTATTATATTTTATTTTATTTTTTTGTAATTTTTACACTACCTTAAAGTTAATTTCTCTCTTAAAATTTGGTAAAATATCATGTTTATATGGGAAAAAATAAAAACAACAGATACATTTTCTCAAATTTGTGACATTTATACCCTTCCTTTAAAACATACATTATGATAAAATTATCAAATTATCAGTTTTGTTGTAGTTAATATGAAACTAAAACTTAACCTATAGTTGAATCAATGTATCAATCAACATTAAAAAATTTCAAATCCATAATGAAAAGTTTTATAACAAAAAACATATGTATTTATTGACAGATAAAATGCACCCAAGGAAATGTACAATATACCCATTTCACCCTTGGGACCAAAAAGAGAAAAACAGATTTGGAGTAGTTGTATGGGTTCCTCGAACCATTGATGAGCTCATCAAAGTATCGACAGAGTTGTTAAAGGTAAATGTGGATCCCACTTGTTGTATAGTAACAGAAGATGCAGGTAAAATTGTTGATGTTGATATGATTGTAGATGGTCAGAAGCTGTATTTGATAAGCGAATAAAAATTGTTGTATGTCATCATTTTTTGTATCATTGTGACAATCTCACACGTGCGAATTATCGCTGTTTGGTAATATAAATAAATGAATTTCATTTCAAGGTTCTTCGTTTGTATACCGAAGATATGTTGTTAGTTAATGGAAATGCTTGCATACATAAATTGTTGGATTGCTTCATGGTATGGTATGGTATGAAATATTCGACACTTGTGTAGCAATCAGTACTCATTCATTGGAATATAACTTGATTTCCGTTAAAATTTGCATTAGAATGTATGGGTGAGGTTATGCTAAGAAGGATTCTTATAGTAAGAAGGCGTAGGAAAGATATCAAACGGACTCTGATTGAGTTCATTCTAACGATGTTGAAACCGCCTCGTCGAACCCTTTCCCGCCCCAAAAACCTAAGTCCCCACGGACCCCACCCCCAAAAAACCTAACCACCCACCCCACCCCAAACTTAAAAGAAAAGCCTAAACTCTAAAAGTTAAGCCCAAAAGCTAAACCCTAAAAGTTAAGCCCCAAAAGCTAAACACTAAAAGTTAAGCCCCAAAAGTTAAACTCTAAAAACTAAGATGAAAGGGTTTGATAAGACGGTTCTAACGCCGCCGAAATTAGTTCAATCGGAGTTAGTTTGAGCTGGTTATAAAAAATTAAAATTATATTAAGTTAGTTTGAAACGCTCGAATATAATAAAGGGGTCTAGATAATTTAAAAACGGGACAAAATAGGCAAGCAACATCCATGTGCATTGTTTGCTACTTTGCTGACACCATTTGTTGGTAGCCCCCGCCAACATAGCTGTCATACGGCTATCATCACCTATGTCGATGGTGGCTCTTAATCGATGCCACCTCCATGCCAAAGCGGAGTTTCAAACTCTGGGAACACCAAAAATATAACAAACTTTTTTTGACCCAAAAAAAAAAAGAAAAACAAAATGGTAAACATCAATTATCAAAAAAAAAAAAAAAACATCCCAAACGAGTAGGTGGGTCAGGTCATCGGTTTCGGTTCTCAAACTAGATTTTTCCCATCTCTAACGTAATGCAGCGACATGTGTCGAGGGAAGCTAGGAATTAGCATTTATGTTTATTGCATCTAATGATGATGAGTGTTAGTGGTGTTGGTTGTGGCGAACGTGGGGAATCACTTCTGACTTCATATGTTGCTTTTAGATATTTGTGAGATTTCTAGGTCTCTAGAAACACTCGAGGAAAGGAAACTATTAATAGGGTGACAAGATTCGAAGGGCAATCATAGATTCAACGTTACAATTGTTGCACAAGCCTAAATGCTACGAAAAGGGCTAACATGTAGAAAAAAGAGTTTCATCGGATTTCAGACGATAGAAGTAAAAGAAAATACATTCAGTCCACCGGTCAATCATCTTCTTATGATTATTTTAAAAATATTAGTGAACGTTGTAGTCAAGAAAATCAAGCTAACCCGTGGAAAGGAAAGAATCAAACTTAGGGTAGATCATGAGCACCCTATGTGTGACTACAACAGACATAATCTTGGTGATTGTCGACAATCGTATGAGAGCTTGCCTTCGTTACAAACATCATCTTGGTGTATGCAAGACATACGTTATTACTAAATTAATAATAAGAAAAAATTAATATTTGTTAACTTTTATAGATAAAAATTGAAACCCTTTTATCATATATTGTCACATTTGTTCACTTAATGGTCTAAGTTGTTCAAATACTCAAAATCATTCTTTAATTAAAGATCAAAATTGTTCATATGATTTGAAAAACTCAGACTCACTACAATTAAAAATCCAATTTGTTCAAAATACTAGTTAAATGCGTGATGCGGTATCACTCATTAGATCACAAGAACATCACATAAAATACAGAGATGCAATCTCATCATCACATGATTGCATTATGCGCACCTACTACAAGCATTTCAAAACCTAGGTCTTCAGCAATTAAGAGTTCTTTGACAGATCCACAACAATTAAAAAAATTTAAAATAAAGATATAATCAACATAGAAACACAACAATAATATGTTATTCAACATCATTAGAACAAGCAATATAATCATCTCTTCCGATTTTCAACCTTCGACAAAAACACCGAGTATATATATCCAACAATATACTCGCGAATCAAAAGTTAAAAAAAAGATCCATACCTCTTAACGATCACACCTCATCCGAGAAATTAACCGATAAATCCCAATAATGACCAACACCCGCATCAGAAAACACCTTACGCGCCGCATTTTCAGTCCTGCATTCGTGCACCAAAAACCTATGAAAACTAGGTTTAGCAACGCTTCCTTGCCACACCAACACACATTTATTCTTCACTTTCTCATCATCATCATCGTCGCCTTCATTTTCTTTCACAGCAGCAGCCCAATTTATGCGTTTCAGCATCAATTTCTGATACCGTTTAATAGATTTATTACCACCTTCAACAACCACAACACAAATACCCTCGGAAATAACCGCACACCCCGATAAACGGTTCTCTTGCGCGTTAACATCCACCTTAAACCTCGTTTGCGGGTGAGAAAGATCGTTAACTTTGTAAACAGATACTATCGTCTCAAGGGTAGTATTGTCATCGAAAAGTTTCCTCTCTTTCTTTTCGCGTCTTTCAGACGGTGTAAGCTTCCGTGCAATGTTTCTGTCGACATGCGCTTGCTCGCGTTCGGCTGCAGCGGTTCTGATCTGCATTTCCAAACGGGTCGGGTCTTGGGTTGCTTCTGACCCGAGAACTTTCATTAGGTTGCTCATTTTGACTTTTGGTTTGGGTGGTTCTAGAAGACCTTGTCTGATCATTTCTTGACGGTTTTTCTCGGTGGCTAACCGTCTTTGTGTGCGAAGCTTTTTGCGTTCTTTTTGGGTGAGTTTTAGAGGTTGGGGTGGTGGTGGGGCGGGCTCCGCTGGCGGTTCGATCGGGCGGGGGTGCTCCACATATAAAGTGATCTTTTCTTTCTTTAGTATGTCTTCGGTTAACCCACCTTCAGTTATATTTCCATAATTACCAGAATTCAAAAGTGGTATGTCCCTGCAAGTTCAAAAAAGCTTAAATCAGTTTTTTTTTGCTATAATCATTAAGATAACGACTTTGAATAAAGTGGTAATGATATAAAAAGTGAGTGGGTTAAATGAACAAAATTTATTCGGGTCAGGTTGGGTTGACAAAAAATATATTTTCCCTTGATTTTAGAGTTAAAAGCCATTTTTGTCCATGTGGTTTAGGGTATTTTGCAATTTTCATATTACAAACTTAACGCGTAAAAAATTTTGTTGGACAAAAATGACAAAAGTCACTAAACCATTGGGATGAAAATGGCAACTTTTTGAAATGTAGAGACCCAATTTAGAAATGAAGGTTTTGGATGAAAATAGCAAAAATCAACCGAACCACATGGACGAAAATGGCTAATAACTCTTGAATAAACAATTTGTGTGTGATTATGATATTATTAAAACAATAACCTAATTTCTTAAATTAAAGGTTAAGTAGGTTGTATGCATTAATATTACAGTTTTGGATATGTTCAACCCATTTACCTTAAAAGATGCACCATAACTGAATTGGAACAAATTTTGAAAGGAAAAAAAAAAACCAATGCATTCAAAAATATAAATACATATAAAGTTATAAACAAATAATAATAACTTACCACCACTCAACATCAGGAATAGGGTCTTTAGGCTTTTCTTTGATGATAATTCTCTCAGATACCTCAATTAGATTAGGATTAATATCAGGTTCAGCCTTGGCTTTAGCAAGTTGTGCTTGTTTTGCTTTAAACTCTCTTGCTTGTGCTTCTCCAAATTGACTCTGAAAACATAAACTAAAACATTCAGAAAGTTACAATTAACTTTAATTAATCTAGAATGAGAAACAACAAAACACATGATACCTTTAACTTAATGATTTCTGCCTCTTTAGCCCATTTGCCTTCTTCTACAAACTGAAATGTCATCTTTTTAGGCCTTAAAAGCTTTGTTTTATCTATTCCCATTCGAGGATCAAAATGTGGGTTTTTATCTGGATCCACTTCTAATTCGGGTTTCAGAATCTGGAATGCGTCTTTTTTCTGCTTGTTGATGTTAACCTGGATTAAACATAAACAGCTCAGGCGGTTTGTACAACGGTCAAATAAGACAAAGGTTGAAACAGATCATAATTAAAACTAGAAGATATCAAGTTGAGTTGACCCACAGAAAATTGCTTATTTCTTAATGAAACATACAAATAAAGAACTCGTCAATTATGATTAAAAAGAATATATTATTACAGCTAAACAATTTAACTCACTGAACAGAAAATGATTCAAAAAGTCAGATGCATTAAGCTATAGACTTTAAGCAACTTCCAAACCATTCGCGTGTTTATCTTTAAACTAATTATTTTATTCAACACAATTAACCCATTTGAAATTGAAAACAACCTGAACTGACACATTTATAAGTAGATATGTCAAAATTGCAGACTTTAATACTGAAAAAAAAACCAAGCAGAAATGAACAGACCTTAAGGGTGCTCAAGTTGTTTAATTTTGGTATATTCACCACATTCCCATTTTCATCAACTTCCCTACCCAACGCATCCAACCGAAGAACTGGAGCTTTAGCGGGTTTGGGTTGAACAATAACATCTGGTGGCAACTGTCCAGGAAACATGTTTATAAGTGGAGCAAATTCTGGGTCTTGTCTAAATCCCATTTTGGCAGCGAGTTCTTGCGCGCGTTTTACCGCCTCAAATTTGGGTGCAGTTAGTCCTGCAATATTTGGCACACCGCCACCAAGTGAACCTTGTGCACTAGTGGTTACAGGTTGAGAAGAAGCGGAGGGTATTCCTGGAATAAATGAAGTTTTTATGCCCTCTTTTGTTGGCATCTGAGCACCTCTTTCTGTGTTTGAGTCAACACCTTTATTTAACTGAACCAAAATAAACACAAAATAACATAATGTAACATACTAAGATAGTACTATGAGCATTACACCTTATTATACAAAACTTATAAACATAATACGCGCTAAAACTAAATTAAGATTAACTTACCAAAGGGATTTTCTTCATCTTCTCTGCAAGCTCCTTTCGCTTCAGTAAAGTTGCTTTAGCTTTAGATAAGGCATCGAGAGAGATGCCACCATTCTTGCTTTCTGAAGAATTTCCATCTGTACTGGATTTCGCAGGAACCTCATGAAATCTGTTACTATTAACTCCTTCATTTTCATGTTTGGTAGAAATTGAAGATACCTTAGAAGGAGGATGGTGGCTAGATGCCAAAGGGGTCTCACGTGAGATTCCAGATTCCTTACTGTGTGATCCCGGTGCACCACCCTGTAACCAGAAAGTACAAAACACAAAGTCAACATATATAAACAATATATAATGCTGAACATAGATTGTATCATGCAGCAAAGTATATAAAGTATAAACTTAACCATAGATGATAGAATTATAGAACAGTTCTTACAGTATTCCAAATTGCCAATACAATGTTACATACTAGTTAGTAGTTACTACAGAATAATACATATCTATTCCCTCAAACTGAATCTCCATGAATGTCCGGTACAAGAGGTTGCCACCAATCACACAACAGAGGTAATCTAAAGCAATTACCATCAAGAAATCTTACAGAATAAGAACAATGACATATAGATTTAAAAGACAAACCAATTTACTGATCTGCACACCATATTAAAGGGTGGATAAAGTAAAAATTCACTTACATTGGCATTGGAACCACCAAACAATTCATCTTTTGGTTCTCTTTTCATCGTCATCAATGATTCCCCGTTCAAATCCCGTTGTTGCAACTTATCTCCATCATCATTAACATAATCAACTTCTTCCTTCTTCGCTCTATCTTCAAATCTCCTCCTCTCTTTCCTCTCTCTTTCGTCCTCAACAGCAACAACTTTATCCTCGAACCTCCGCCTCTCCTTTCTCTCATCCGAAACTCTATTTCGTTTATCTCGAGCTTCATTATACCGGTCTTCATCATCACTGTAACCTCTATCTTTTCGCTTGTGATGCCGTCTGTTATCCACCGATTTCTCTCGATATTCAGTATCTTTGCTTCCTTCTCGATCATAAGACCTCTCACGCTTAACACGATCCTCAACATCTTCGGATCTTTCGCGCTCCGACCGACGTCGTCGGTCATCTCCGTCGGCGTCTCGGTGTTTATCGTGTTTGGAGCGGTGATGATCATCGGTGTGCTTACTGCTTCGATGCTTGTATGAATCGGTGTCCCTGTCGCGATCGGGATCCCTGTGTTTCCGGCTTGATCGTTCCATCTGGTTAGGGTTTTGGGCAATCTCGAGTGGTTCACCACCGGTAACTTCAGATGAACGAGAATCAGAAATCAGAAGAGTGGGATTAGGGTGTTGTTCTTGGGTACAAGCCCGTGTTTGGGTGCAACCACGACAAAGGCCCATTAACGAACGATTGTATTGTATTGTATCATATCATATCATATCAAACGCGAAACTAAAATGCAACATACAAAAACTTGTTATGAACCTTGGAGCTATCGACACTTAAGTCGGTATTCGAATTAGACAAAGTAATCTTAAGCATTTAGACATAAATTTGTCACTATAAGAAGAATTTTGAGAGTAGAGAAATAGGAAAAATTATCACTCGAGTTATTGTATAATAGGGTCAGTTTGAGTTGGGCTTTTTAACATATGGGTTAGGTCTAATATTGGGATATCTTTATACTTTTACTTGAGGTGGGCAAAATCGTGATCTACATTAGGAAAGTAGGAATACATTCTTTGGTGTTAATGTAAGGTTATATCAATAAGAGCAAGATTTACTCCAATAACCGTAAAAATATGCATTTGTTTAAATAATCACCTGGATGCGGCTAAAAGAATTGAAGATATTTCAAGTATTGAAAACAAAAATAGTGTCGAAGTGATACACTGTGAAGAGGTGGTACTAGTAATGTTGGACTCACTTACCAATGAAGAACACGCCGGCGGTAGGAATAGTTCGAGCGTCGAATTGACACAAAACAACGAGGACGGCATATAGAGTCCAAAAAAAAGAATTATATTCTAAATTCTATGTTTGTTTCTTTCAATCTAATCCAAGTTGTGTTTTTGTAACTTTTTAATAAAAAGAAAATACTTTTATATTATTGAAATGGATTTGTTTTGTAGAGATTAATAAAAAAAAAAAAGATAAAAAACGTTGGTTCTCTGCCCAGATCTAGTTCATACCCGAGTGGCTAGCTCTACTCGGTTCCAATAGGGTGCAAGTTTCATATGCTCAAAACAGGTACAACCTGAAACCAATTATTTGCTTATACTCGGTTTGACCAATGCAGCAAAATCACTTAATGAATATGCATGAAATATGCACCTTTTAGTCTAGTATGATATGGTGTTGGCTAGTTATGATTGTCAAACCCAGCTATTTAACCCCTTGATTCTGGTCGGTTGTGGTTCTACCAAATACCAATCACCCATATGACTTCTGGATGACATAAACTGACTTCATACAAAACTCGGGTGCAATTTGGGCTCACAATTCTTTGACCCAAAATCTGGTCGACTCACACTTCCCCGGCATAATTCAAACCTCAATCGCCAAGTAACCCCAGAGATGAACGACAGAGCTAAGTGTCTGGTTTTGATCGGAGCCGGTGCTCTTTTGGGCTCCGTTGGTGCCACCGTAGCTCTTCTCAAGATTCGTTCTCCAAGGTATTTCTAACAACAATTGTATGTTCGATGCTCACTCACTTCCCTCACCAAATCTGCAATAGTATTCAAGTTTTGAGACAGATTTCATTGGTCGAGAAACTTATGTTTGGCTTTGATTTTGTGGTTTTGTTTTGTTGTTTTTGTTTTTGCAGAGGAGCCACGTTACTCGGTAGTAACGATTACGATGCCAAATCAAATGGTATGTTTCTAGATTACCCTAGCTAGAGCTTAATTTTTTTTAAGGTTATTACAAATTGAGATTGTTGATTATGTATTAGCATCTATGAAAATGTGAGACTTAACTGTTAATTTAGAGTGTGATTCATCATGTTAGAGCTTCAGAATGGGGATTCCTAAATGAATTTCAAAAATTGATATTAAATGAATCAAGTTTCTAGATTTTTTTATAGTTTACTTTAAGCACCAGCAATGGTACTGTCAGAAGAACGAGTGAATGAAAGTCATTTAGGAACCATTCAAATAGGTTTTCTGCTTAAATGCAGGTGGATTTTTTTTTTTTTGAAATTTAGTGCTGTATGTTTAATCTTATATTTTCCGGTGTATATCATTGTCAAGGTAGGTTAATTTCTTCTATAGGATGAAGAATCTTGATGCATCAATCTAATTGTCTTCCTATATATTGAATTGATATCTCAATTCTCAAACTTAGTGGAATTGTATAACTATATGACTCAACCACCAATAATTGGTGTTCCTGTGCTCTAATATTCATCTTATTGTTTCATAGGTAAAGCAGTTTTATATGGTCCAACTACTGAAGACAGTTGCTCTCTAAAAGAACAAATCTACAACGTGGACCCCGCAGATCTTTTACAAGACGATATAGTCTCTGAACAACTCACCAGGTACTTTTATCTTTCCAATTGATCATCCAAAATTCCAAAATTTGAGATAATACAAGAAGCATTAGATAAAAAAACAAACAAACATACCCAATAACACCTCAATCATACACCAATAAGCAGTAGATTAACAAACGAACGTATCCAATATCCCACTCATAGAGCAATAAACACTTAAACAGTAGATACATATTATAAATATGTTCTCATGTATACAAATAGTTTGTTTTCTTGATATTATTTTTGTATGTCAGGAATATTCAATTTTTTGGTTTTGATGCGCAACAAAAAGTAACAAGATCCTATGTTGTAGTCATTGGTCTTGGAGGAGTTGGTAGTCATGCTGCATCAATGCTTTTGAGATCAGGAGTTGGCAGGCTCCTTCTTGTTGACTTTGACCAGGTTTTATTTATTTTATAAAAACTTAGGATAATGATCTCTATGCGAAAAGTTAGATGTTATGTTGAGACCAACTACTAACTGCTTACATGTAAATGGACTAACTTAACCTCTAATTTCTAAACTGAGTTTTCCTTGAGTGCAACCATAATGCATCAGATACAATGCAATAAAATATTTTTTTTCCTCTTTCATTTAATTATATCAAATGGCTACCTTTACCATTAATCTGAAAGATTAAAAGTGACTACTAATTTTACAAAAAAAAAAAAAAAAAACACTCAACAAATTATCTGTTAAATGCTCCTAAATGTTCACTAATAATCACTAAAGTTTCTTGTTACATGTTTAGGTTTCACTATCATCTTTAAATCGACACGCGGTTGCTACAAGAACCGATGTTGGCACCCCAAAAGCATTATGTCTCAAGAATCACTTTTTAAAAATTTATCCAGAGTGCCACATAGACGCAAAGGTTATGTTATATGATGATTCATCAGAAGAAGAAATTCTTTCGGGTAATCCCGATTTTGTTTTGGATTGTATTGATAACATTGATACAAAGGTACCTCTTTATTATTTTGCTTCCAACTTCCATTGTCAAACAACTTCAATACATTATTTTGTTTAGTTATTTTTTTCATCATTAATGTTTTGTTTAATTTATATAGGTGGCTCTTCTTGCTGCATGTGTACGTCGGGGTTTGAAAGTTTTATCTGCTACAGGAGCTGGTGCAAGAGCGGACCCCACAAGAATTCGTGTAGCTGATTTGAAAGAATCTACTAATGACCCACTTTCTAGATCAGTAAAGTTTCTGTCTTTTATATTTCACATGTTATTGCTTATTGAGTAAATGGTATGATTTTGGTTAATTTTACCTTTAATGGGATTATGGGTCAAAGGGTTAAATTTAAAAATTAGTTAAGAGTGGAAACAGGTTACACCTGTCACAGGTCATACAGATTAAAAGTCACCCAAAAATGAATTAAAAAATGCATAAAACCTCTTAAGTTGTTTTGTTTAAAAAAGTAGATCATTATTGTAAAAATCAAGAAAAGAAAAACACAAAGTTATTGATGTTGGTTCACTGTTTTGCAGGTTAGACAACGTTTAAGGAGAGATCATGGTATCGAAGGTGGCATTCCTGTAGTTTTCTCTTTGGAAAAACCAAAGGCGAAACTGCTGCCTTTCAAGGGACCTAATGGAGATGAAGAGAATCCTTCAGATTATCAAGTGAGGATCTTTATTTCTCTATTGTATTTATTTAATATTAAATGGGTCGATTTGAATTATGTTTAACAGGCCAAATAGTTAAAAAAAACAGCTTTGATAAGAAAAGAACTGAACAAGTCAAATGCTGCCTATAATGTACTTATAGTATGTAAAACTTCCTAAACCGTATGATTGGGTTATTAGTTATTATTGAATATAACTTGTATGATTAAAACAAGATGATTATTGTATAACTTTTCTAATCACATTTGACACTAATTATTTAAATTTTTTATGAAAAAGAAGTGTTTTGGGTCAACTCAACCTGCCTGTTTCATTCATGCAAAAATGTTACTTGCTAATTGTTATGACACGTTCTATAACCAAGCCGCCCATTTTGTCACTTCAACACGTACCGAATGCCATTTAATTATTAAAGTTCACGAGGTTTTTGTGGATAATTTTTTTGGAATTTAAATTTTTGACATTAAAATTCCAAAATTGCTGTCAGGTTGTGCCTGGATTTCGGGTCCGCATAATTCCTGTTCTTGGAACCATTCCCGCTATTTTTGGTCAAATAATGGCATCATATGTGGTGACACAGCTGGCAGAATTTCAAGTCCACATGGAGCCCATTGTGAATTTTGATATGGATCATTACAGTGTTCTACATCAACGCCTTATTGAGCACGAGGAGTTGATGTATGGTACATCCGTCCACGTTCAGGTACTTTTTATAATATTATTTTTATAATCATCTTTTTATTTTTATGTGAACTGTTATGATTAGCAACTGTAACATATAACCGAGCCACCCATTTTCACTTCCTTAAAATTAAAATTTGTTAAACAAATATTATTATAAAAGATGGTCACCTTCCTTTTGAGCATTAAGAACCAGATAGAAACGCAAGCGTCTTATTAGAAAAACAATTAATACTTATTCTCTTAGTCTTGATACGTTTGTTTTAAATTTTATTTATTCTGTCTTGATATTTTAAATTTTTAGATGTATATGGATCTCATCACATGTTGAAATCTGAAATTTTGACTCATCTGTTTTTTTATTTTAAATCTTTTAGGTAGATGTTGAAGAAGTGATGTATGTTGCTAAAGAATTGTGGCATTGTCGAAGCACAAGAGATCAAACTACCAAAGAAGTTGGGCGTGGAATGTGGCGTTCTGTTAATGAGTTAATGCTTGTGAGGTATGTATTTATATCATATGATTTTTAATATTATTTCAGTTTGACAGCATTATAAACTGTAAACATAAAAAAGAATATGGTGTTAACTAATTTATGAAAGGGAGATTTGAAAAAACCAACTGTTTTCTCCTAGATTAAGAGACTAAACCTAAGATCATTAACCATTGAAATCCATTATGTTTCCCAAGAGGAAAATATTCAACTGCAGTTTTAGTTAGGGATAAAAAATAAAGTATGTTATAAAAAATTGTGAAGTTTTGTTATTTTGAACGCCAGTCAAATTTCAACCATTTAGTTTTTTTTTTCTAAGTGTTCAAATTACAATGACCTATTTGCCATATTTTTCATTCCAGAATTAATGGATACTGATTCAAGTTTATAAGATTTTTTCATCATCTTGTTATTGGGGGTATTTTGGACATTTATTGTTTGATTTTTTGCATGTAATGTTGTACATTTTTCTCCTGGCAGATGGGATAGATCAAAGCCAGCATCTGCATGGAATCTAATTCTTTTAAAATTCACAGAGGTATGTAACACTGTTCAGGGTTGGGTTCAAATAGGGAGGGGTCTTAGGGGTCTTAGGGTGAGTAGGGTAAGGAGGGCTATGGTAACGACACGTGGCAGGAGGGAATTTTTTAAGGAGGGGTACATTGGTAATTGTGTCCGG